>JAOBRB020114398.1:5000-13653 GCA_027575285.2 Zoanthus pulchellus
AAAGCAACGGACCAACCATACTTACCATTATAAACAGTACAATGATCATGGCAATCCCAGTTGATCCAGCAACTGTAAAACAGAGTAGTCAAACCTTATTTTCCTCCCATAAGAAATCATCTATAAATATTCCTGCCACCGTGATGAAGGAAATAGAGCACAAGCATGCTCTTAGCTAACTTGAAGTAACTACAATGGGGAATGTCTGTTTATGGAGTATATGGGGGCCTGATTCACGTATATTGTAAAATTGATTATATTTAAGGCTGCTACGATTGTAAAGCGCTGTAGGAATATCAAGAAACGGCGCTATATAAAATTTTATTATTATTGCTATTATTATTTCACGTCTTACACCTAGTATGTACATGTGTAAGACCAGTTACAAATCAGAATCTTAAACCATAGCTAAGACGCAGAGAAAACACGGAGAATATGTACAAAGTCGGGAAGAACAAGTCGGTGTTATGAAGACGTGTGGCAGACAGGATTTTATTCGGTGTACACCTTATGTTTACTACACTCCGAAGATTTGGGAAAGATGCGGCTCAATGAAGCAATGTTGACAAGGTGATAATGTGCGTAAACGGACGTATGAGGTCTTACGTCTTCTGTTTGTCATCTCCAAAGTGCATAAGTAAAGTATGTGTTATGCCTTTCAAGCGTCGTCATCGAGGTGTAAAACCATCGTATAACTCACTAATTAGACGTTTTGGTAAATATTTAAGGCGTTACAGGTGAATACTCGAGTAAGACATAGACAAGTTTACACCCCTTGGAAGGTGCATTTAGGACGGCGAAGACTTGCGTTCTTACACAAATCTGCCTCCCATGGAATATTTGCGCATACTCAACTTTTTTACCGTGGCTGTATCTTAAGCTTGAAAGGTGTCTCACAAAACAAATAGAACGGATGCTTCAAATGCAGAAGAAATGAAACAAAATGATATGGGTAAAAATGCAAGGAAAATGGGAAACAAAACAGAGTTGAAAGAAATGTGAAGACTTGGTAGGGACAAAACGAATCATTGATGCTGGGTATAAACAGAAAACAATTAGGTAGGAAACGGAACAAAAAATGGAATGGTATGTTTAAGTAAAAAAAGACCGGATTGAAATAAGAAGCTAAAGGAGAAACTGAAAGAGAAAATAATGCCCCTAACACTTACCGGAAAACATTAGAAGTGGAGCTATGTCTTGGTTCTTGTAAGAAGCAAAATTCAGTTCGGGATGCCCCTTGTTGAAATTGGATGAAAATCTAGTAGCATTGAATAAGTGAGCACCAGTGTGGACAACTGTCATGGGGGAGTAATGGAATAAATCAGAGTAATTCCTTTACATAAGCTAATTAAAAAATAACGCAAATAGGCATTCATTAGCACTATTATAAGCTTCAATAACGCGAAGAAACATTCAAGTACACAATTAGCATATGCAATGATATTTAATAACATCATCAGACAAACAACTGCACCTTTAGACAATCAAGGATAACGGATGTACTCTCACTATCGCACAATGGATAGTCATTAACACAAGAAGACTAAAATCTCAAATAGCAATCTGTTTCAAGTTGGTTAATTTATAGAGTGACATTGGTAGCCTGTCGTACGCCATTTAGATTATACTACCCTTTTCAGCATTTTAAGTTTTCAATTAACTCTATATTGAAACGTTTTCTCTTATATAGACGTAAAACAAGCACAAAGTTAAGCTGTTAAGAACTTTTGTTATTATGGGTTAATTGGTTTATAGGAAGTTTAAAATCCAAGCAGCTATAAAAATAGTGGACACATACAATTGGAATTTAAAACCAAAGAAACGCTGAACCTTTCATGAATACATTAAGAGCTAAAAGGCTACTTTGAAAGATTATACGCATGTGCTGCACTGTAATAACTGTTAGTTTGCTACCCGGAGCTCGCCCGAAATGGCGGAATTTAGAACTTAGAATTTAGAAATTAAAAAATGTCATATTTGTAAAGGCAAACTTGTAGGCGATAAAAGTCACAAAAAATTAGAGAGTAAAAGAAAGGTAATAGACCGTTTTCATGTTACAGGAAAATTCCGTGGGGCAGCACATAATCAGTGTAATCAAAGATATCAAGTACCTGATCATATACCTATACTTATTCACAATATGTCAAATTATGATTCACATCTTTTCATATGAAACCTCGAGAATTCAAATGAAAGATTGATTGTATCCCCAACATTAACAATGAAGAAAAATACATGCATCTCTTTCAGCAAGAAGATTGTTGTGGATACCTATACCACTGAGAAGGTGAAGACGTTGAAGTAAAACGTGAATTACGATTCTTAGAATTCTACAAATTTGTGAACAAAAACCTTGAAAAGCTATTTTTATATCCTCCAAAAGATAAATTCAAAACTCTTTTTTATTTTTATTAAACTGAACAACTGCAATTATTAATGAGAAAAGGTGTTTTCCATATGACTGGTTAAACAGTCTAGAAAAACTGAATAAAACTAGCTTACCACCAAAAGAGCCTTTCTACTCAAAACTGAATGGTGAGCATATTTCAGATGAAGATTATAAACAAGCACAAAAAGTCTGGAATACTTTTGGTATGAAAACATTTCGCGATTAACATGATTTATATCTTGAGACTGAAGTTCTTTTTCTAGCAGACGTGTTTTGAAAATTTTATAGATACTCAGTCTTCTGTACATTTTGAACTTGATCCATGTTGGTACTATACAACACCTGGTTTAGCCTCGGATGTATGTCTTAAAATAGGAAGGCCTAATTTAGGGGGCATGCTATTGTTTTTTAAAAATGCTAGTCGTGGTGGCGTGTCCATGATTTCCACAAGATACGCAGAGGCAAACAATAAGTACATGAAGAATTACAATCCAAATAAGCCTTCGAATCATATCACATATTTTGATTCAAACAACTTGTACGGAGGCTGTTCTATGAGTAAAAAGATGCCAATGGGAATTTTGTAATATTTAGAAAATGAAGATCTAGAAGACAAGCCTTATGAATGTATTTCAGGTTTTTACGAAGTAGATCTAGAACATGACCTTCATAATAATTATGCATTAGCATCAGAAAGACTTAAGGTAAATAAAGTCGAGAAGTCAATTCCCAATCTCAACCACAAGAAAAAGTATATTGTCCATTATGAGACTTAAAAATTTTATGTGAAACAAGGTCTAAAAGTTACTAAAGTTCATAGAGGTATTGCTTTTGAATCTGATTGGATGAAACCCTACGTAGAATTATGTACAAAACTAGCAAATTCAATAAACGAGTTCGAGAAAAAGTTCTTCAAGTTGATGACAAATTCTGTCTTCGGTAAAACCAACCAACAATCTGCTCTGTATAACCATACAATAAGTAAGAAGTAGTAATAGAAGTGATAATCTAATCGAGCTGCAATAAACTTTTAACCAGGTACAACCATACATCAAGAGAAAAGTAATATCGATAAATATGATAAAAAAATAACAGAGAACTATGAAAAGATTTCGTATAAGTATTATACGTGCAATCTTCTGCAAAAATTCGTCGAGCACGCCACCAAATGTTTTCAAAGATTTATACATGATTCATCCTACTTCTTCTATTGTACAAAATACTTGAAATGTCTTAATAAAAGTCTAGGCAAGGTCTGGGTAAAGTTTTGATCATTATTGGGTAAGAACTTGATAATTATTAGGTAAAGTCTTGGGAATTGTAATTCAGAATCTTGAGAATTATTGGGAAACGTCTTGATAAATTTTAGACATAGTCTTGATAAATCTTAAGTATAGTCTTGATAAACCTTCGGTAGAGTCTTGATAAATCTTAGGCATAGTCTGGATAAATCTTAGGCAAAGTCTTGATCATTATTGGGTAAAGTTTTAATCACTATTTGGTATTCTCTAGGGAATTATTGAGTTAAGTCTTAATAATTATTAGGTAATCTTCAGCAAAATACTTAATGAAGCCTGAAAAAGTCTTAAAAAAGCTTGAACAAAACCTAAGCTCTGCATAAACAAACCTTGTTCAAATGCTAGGAAAAGCCAAGGATATGAAAAAAAGTTTGTTCAATGCCGAGTGGCTTAGCGCCCCGGAAGCCCTGGTAAAGAACTGGTAAAGCCTTGGCAGAGCTATGGTAAAGCTCTGGTAAACCTAACACAATCTTTAGCAGGCTCTTGAGAATCATTAGCATATTATTAGGTACTATACAGCATATTATTAGGTACTATACAGCTTATTATTAGGTAATCTTCAGTATATTATCGAACAAACTTAAGTATAACACTTAGGAATTCTAAGTAGTAATTGGGCATCTTCTTATACACCAACTAAATCATATTCGAATAGCTTCGCCAGAAATATCTGCTATCTTAATAATAGTTATATCAGAAACTTAAGCCTTCTTGGAGAATTTACGTAATCCAACTTCATTTTTATACTTTTCATTCAAACAAGGATAAAAGAATATAATTCCAGTAGCCACATACTTAGAGTTACTGCGTTGGATAAGTCTTAAGGATGATTTTATATATTTTGTGATTGCAAGAATACGTCTATAATGAGGTTGAGCAACAGCAGTTATTTTCATCATCCATGGTAAAAGTTGTTCAGGTGTAATAATATTATTTCCAACTTCAGGAAAAACAACTAAGTATTTATTCATGGTGGTAGCTATATGTTTCCTTTGTTTGACATTGAAAAGATCTCGTATGTAAATATAGGTGCGATATTCACCGAATTCTTGATAGATACAGTATTGGCAACAAGCTATGATAGAATCTCGAACTTCTTCTCGATAGATCTTTTTTCCTCAGACTGTTTGGTAATCTATTATTTGAGTTGGTGTATAATTTTTCTTCAAAATCTAAAGATTTGAGTTCTTCACCACACATAGAGCAGATGAGTAATCCTGAACCGTCTTTATGAACATTTTATGTTTGCAATTTGTAATAGTTGAAATTGTATCAGATTCATCTGTGAAAATCTCACCACATATCACACAATGTCCACGACCTTAAGCCCATTTATGAATATCTATATGATCACATTGTTCTTCAGCATCATCTTCATTGAATAATAATTGCTGAAATGCTTCTACAATATTGTTTTCAAAATCAAAGATTTCATCATCCATCATTAGAGTAAATATTTCTACTATCTTAAATCATTTCAATTTTCAAAATTATATAAGTTAAAATGTCGTAAATACGAAATATGTTATGAAATAAAAAATCAATGTCTGATCAGATCACTGATGATTCTGTTCCAGATATTCTCAAAAACGTTTTGAACAAAAAGGCTAAAGAAGATGAAGAAAAAATGATGAAAGAATCAGAGCCTGTTAAGAAACCACAGCTTAAAAATCCAGAGAAAAATTCTACTAAATCAACTGTTATTTTAATAGAATTTGGAGTATAGCACTCACTCTACTTTTTCAATACTCGCCATATAAGAAAATTGGAATATTATAAAATGTGATTTGATTTTGGGAAAAAACTATTGTCTGGATAAACATTTTATGAATTATACGTTAGGAAGTGATGACTTGTATTCTACAAATAATCGGCCAGCCTCTTAACATGTGTATCAAAACACTTTTTGCAAGTAAATTCATTTCTATTATGTTGACATCTCTGTGCACCTAAACAAAGGTTACAATGGTATTTACTTTTACCATGTATAAATACTCCTTTCCAACGGCAATTTCTACAATAACATTGTCTTTTACCATGTGGACATAAAGTAGGTATTTTAGGCATTTCTAGAATAACAGCTCCATTGGCATTAGATGCTTTGATGAGTTGAGATTTATTCGTTTTAAATGAACCTTCGATATTTGATTTCAATACCTAATTCTTCGACAGTTATCTTGTAACCTTTTATCTTCCCTATATTTTTAATGATAGGTAAAACCTCATTTTGTTCTTTTGTAACATCATTATATGAATATTCAGAAATATTCCTTTAAGATATTTTGTAACTCGCTATAAGTGACGAAACATTTTGTTTGTAGAATTAGTTTTCAAAGCAACATATATATAACAACCTGATACTTCATTCCATTTTTTCAATCTTCTATAAAAACAATGATTTGGAAATACGACTATTGGAACATCATTATTTTTAGCAAATTATTCTATATTACCAATAACCTCTAAACCAGCATGTTTAACAATAAAATAATCATATTTTTTACAAATAGATTAAAAGTCTTTAAAGGAAGAGTCGAAATCTTGATCTTTTTTTAATAGCTCCAATAACACGGAATTTTCTCATATTTATAGTAAAATGTATTTTAAATTTAATTTTTATGACTCGTTATGAGTGACAAATGGTGTTAAACACTTCATTTAAACTGTTTGTAATTTGATAGGCTCCAGAATAGGAACATTAATTTCAGAAACAAGTTCATCCATAGTATTAGGAATTTTCTTTTTTTTCTAAGACAATTATTTTATAACCCGATCCAGTTTATAAAAAATCAGTTAAAGTATCACTTAAAATAAGTGGTTGCAATGATGTGTTAATAAATCAAGCCATATATCATCCTCATCTTCATCATTTCCTCTAACGTGATTTCGTGGAACAAATTTTAATAACTCCAACATTGGATGCTCATCAACTGTTATTAAGAGATAACTTTCTTTAATTATATTCTTAAAAACTTTATATCTTTGATTATTATCAACATATTTATTTTTTCAGAAGTGAATTTTAATTTACTTAGTACTGAACTTCATCAATAACTTTAAATCTTTCGTTTTTGTTATATATAGCATCGATTAATTCAACAGATAATCATAACCGTCAACACCTAATACTCTAGCATGATTTCTCAACATCAGAGCACTTGTATAATCATTTCTTTTTTCTGAAAAAAGATCATAATACTTTACTTCAATTCTTTTTTCAGAAATATCACGTAATGTCTCGACGAGTTCATTTTCAAACATTTTATAATAGTCTTTAAAACCATACATTTTAGTGGTTTTCTTAAATTTGAAGTTTTTTGTGTACTTTTTGAAATTAAGATTTCATTTTTTTATGATTTCAAGAACTCAAGATTTTTAATTTCGTGTAAATTAATTTTGAAATTAAATATGCAAATATTTAATTTTGATAAATAAATAAATAACTATGAATTAATTATGCATATGAGGAAAATTGCTTTAACGCTAAAAATCGCAAATGCGCTAAAACCCGTATATAGTTATACTAAATCTATATATTGTTTGAGTCCGTTATCCCCTAAATGTATTATTGATAATGTTTATTGGCTAAATCTGCATTTTTGCCCTGTTTGTAAGTTACCTGAAGCAACCATAATAGTGACAGCACATACTCGATGAAACCAAACACTTCTGTCCATTGCACGCGGGAAAAAAATACCTAAAAACTAAATCATAAGTGATAAGTTGTTTTCACTATTCAGTGCAGTTATAAATATCATTTATTTGAGTTTCTACTCTGCTGCGATTGCCCTTAGTTCTGTTAATGAACATGTTGTCCTTTTCTAAATATCACTTTGTGGTTTTTGTGGTAGAAACTGCGTTTAGTGTCAAAGTATGTTTTGTTGTGGCTACTGCTTTCTGGGAAGGCGTAGCCATAATGTCATCGGGTAGAAATAAGTTACGGAAGCGTGAGAGTGTAAACTTACAAAAGTTATGGAAGCGTGAGAGTGTGAACTCACGTGATTGCGAAAAAAAATTCGTGACCAATCACCAGAGATATCATTCGGACGTCGTATAACTTCGTTTACCCAATGATTTCGACCGATATGGAAGGTCAACCTCTCCACTGTTCACCACCATGGAATTACAGAGGATTTGAGGTACGAATTAAGTTTGCATAAAATTTATAATTTTACGAACATTATTATTTCTACAGCTTGAGCTTGGTACTTCTAGGAGGCTGACGTTACCACGATGCTATAACTGCCAGTGCGGTCTTGTGGATCAGATATTAAATAATACTCTGTTTTATATTTTGCAATTACTTTTAAACTGAAACTGTGATTCATAACAATTATTTTTATATATAATGTGAATGAATTACTTTTGGATTCTTATTAACTGTTACGTTCGGTGTACTTTAGAAAGGTAACAATTTCAAATTGATAAGAAGTCTTCTAACCTCAAGTTTAAAATACACGTATTTTTGCTGTTTCCGGTTAAGTGACATAACTTATAAATTAGAAAAACTTTAAACTAATTACGGACGCATTAGAAATATTATTATATCTGAATTCCTTTTAAATTTCTCACGGTATTTCATGTTCGAATTATATAAACATTTGACTTAATATTCGCGAAAAAACCACTTTTTTCCTTTGACTGTCCACACTTAAGCGTCTTAGCCGTTGTTGATCAACTTACGGAATTTCTCATTGCTTATAACGTTTCTTTTCCAAAAGCAGACAAAAAAGAAATTAATGGTTTCATTTATGAATACAATTTAAATTTATAAAATTTTACTTGAACGTTAGTTGGCCGGTTGCATAACTTATAAAATTGTTTCTTTTTTGAAAAGCAGACAAGAAAACATAAAGAAAATTAATTGGTTTCATTTATGAAGAATTTAGTATTTATAGAATTTTACTTTACTTTGTAAAAGAAAGCATTTTTAAAAGTTTATAACAAGAGTTATAACGCGACGCTT
>JAOBRB020114612.1:0-23365 GCA_027575285.2 Zoanthus pulchellus
TAGGTATTTCAAATTAAGCTGAAATACTACTGTTCTAAGCCAATCAAATTGCTGAAATTTCTCATGTAGTAGTATAAGCGGTATTATACGTTACAGGACAATAGTTATATTTGTTATTTGCTTAATACATTTTTGTTGCACCCGAGTAACAAGGTGACTTGCCGACGCGTAACATACATTTACAACTTATTACTAAAATGTGTTTTATGTTGCTGGAAAATCTTAAAACAGCCGAACTTTTGTTCACTGAAAGCCAGGGTTTGTACGTGTCATGTAAAACCTGGAACGTGATGGAATTTTAGAATTTCATTTTTCAGGCTTGGAAAGTGATAGAATTTTGATTAGGTCTATGAAATATATTGTTGTTCTAAGAAAGAAGTTTCGAACTCTTTCAGCTAGCTGAACTTGAGCAGGAATTTAAGGAGGCTCAGACCAAATCCCACGATGTATTGCACGAGAGGAACTTTGTGCAAGCCCAGTGTAACAAAGTACAGGTCGAGCGAGACGAGCTACAAAAACAACTTAATGAAGTCACACAAGAGCGAAATAGGCTGGAAAACCTTGTAGCAGAACTGCAAGACTTCAACAGGTAACAACACGTGATCAGATGAGTCCTTCTTTATTTTCTTTTATGTAAGTACAGGAATAAAGGAGTTGAAGTGCAAAAAATATTTTTTGTAGTCTATTATGCACCCTAAGCTGGATAGCCTGTTAGAATTCTTTACTTTAATTGAAAATCAGGTTGTTTAGATTATAGCTCAATTAACTTTGCCCCTTGAGATATTTATAAGTTTTCCAGTAATTCATGCTCTCCTTTGCATCGTGATTGTGGGTAAAGGCGATTATTAATTGTTAAGCATCCAAAAAATGTAATTTAGATTTTGATTGAGAGAAAGATGGTTGTTTTCTTTCTGAGCTTTCCTAACTCGAAGTGTAACTTGCAATGGTTTCGTTAGTTCTTTATCAATTAGCATATTAAGTAACTGGTGTTCTTGTGTTTTTATGGATGCATCCATTTCCCCCATTTCTTGTTCACTCATTCGTTTCTTGTTTCTCTATGATGCTTGTTGATATAACAGCAATAATATTTTTCAAATCAATTTTACAATTAATATACAAGCAGGTAAACTTAAGATTGCAAATGACATGTAATTTTCAATTAAATGTTAAAATTTACATGCGCCGAATCAAATTGATTGTATAGAAGTTACAGAAAAAAACAAAACTTGGTTCATATTATTATAGCACACCACTCACTGTAACATATTAAAAAACTGGGTGATAGTATTAACTTCATCCTTCTTTATGTTTTATTTTGTTATTTTCAATTTATTTTTCAATGATGACAAATCAACATCACGTCGTTCTTTTACAGTTATAAAAATAAATTAATACTGTATGTGATTTTGCTTTAAATTTATGTCTTGGCAAATTTTGCAAATCATCTGGAATGTTATTCCATATCTTTGAACAAGTTCTTAGAAGTGAGGGATGTCGGGGGTTCGATTCCCACCAAGGGCTATGTATGTTTTTTTTCTTTTCTTTCTTTCTATTCATGCATAACATTTGAGTAAATAAAAAGGTTTGTGATATTTAGTGTTATATTAATTTATGGTCAATCATTCAACCTCAGTTCATTATTATAACTATATTCAGCTCGTATTTCGTTTAACAGATTCTTGTCTTCGCAATCCGTTACTCGATCATGTTCATCCTTCAGCAATTCCTCTCTTTTTTGTAACTCTCACTGGAGCAGAACTTTTTCCTTCTTTCCTTTCTCTTCTTACACAGGCCTGACTCAAGTAGCGAACCAGGAAAGCCAGATGGAAAGCACTCAGGCTTTTCGCTTAGCAGCTTTTACCGAAAACGTCAGAAATGATAAACACACATTCCAGTTGCTTTTGGAAAGGAACAACGTTATACCATGTAATTGTGGTGGTTATGGATTAATATAAACCATAATATGGAAAATAAACATTTCAAAATAATCCGGTTATAGCTTTAAACGTTAATGTGGAATATAAACTTTTTTATCCTTAATGATAAATCAAGAAAAAACTGAAATCACTGAAGCTGCCTGTTGGGTTTCAATTTACTTTTCTAGTGGTTTCAAGATAAAAACGTTGCTGAAAGTTTAATACATAAACATCTGATTTATCATGTTACCATTTTAAATGTATATTTCGTATATAAGTACGCTTTTCCTAAACAAATTAAAAAAAAACATTTTTGCAACATTAGCAGTCAAACGTTCTGTTTTTTTTTGCCAGTCCTTAATAATTTTTGGAGGTGTTTTTGTAAAGTCGTTATAAATAAACCTAAAATGTTATAATATTTAAACTTTAACCTTATGAAATAAAGATAATTAATTTCGTCGCGGCAGGTTGACTAATCTTTTTCCTCAGCTTTGGCCATCGAAATTTCTGAATGCTCGAGAATTTTTTTGTACAGGTCGAATTAGTTTCTTTGTTAACCAAACACCTGTTGCTTTATTTGCTTCTCATAAACATTTCACAACAACATGCTTTGTTTTAAATTATTTCCTTTTATCGATTTAAAACCTTTTGTTTTACTCTATCCAACTTTCCTCTTTTTCATCCTATCCTAGCTTCTGTTGCTCTTTACTAATTTCGAACTGCGTATATTTTATTCTCGGGCGTGCATGGATGGCGCAGTTGTAACATCCCTGAACTGGCTGGGTTGTGCATGGATGGCGCAGTTGTAACATCCCTGAACTGGCTGGGTTGTGCATGGATGGCGCAGTTGTAACATCCCTGAACTGGCTGGATTGTGCATGGATGGCGCAGTTGAGATCTCTGTTTACCTATCGCAAGTCCTTTTTCTGCTTAAATATGAATATTTATGAGTCCTTAGCTTTCCATCCTTCTTTTGGCCACCTGGGATTTAGCTAGCTTATCTTTTACTCGCCTTTCATTTTTCCTTAAAACTACTTCTCACTAAATTGAGGAAAGATGATTGTAGATTTAGTAATTCCAGGTTCATGTGCATGCCGCAAGGTCGTATGTTCTGCTTAGACCTTCATTTTCTGTCTATAGAAAAGATCTATCAAGCCAGAGGTTTAATTTTCAAGTGATTTCGATCTTTTTTTTTCTATGTATTTTGTTTGTTACTTTATTTATTCTCTTCCTTTAATACAAATATCCTCTTCCTCTTCGTGGTTAGTGATATTTGCCGTTGTCTAACGCTGTTGGGGTAGAAGTTTTCTTCTTTTATTTTTCCTTATCAATTATTTTCCTTGCTTGATTTCACTCTATTATAGAGGTTGTAATTTTTGTATACATTTTGTTGACGTTTTAAAGTGAGTGTCATTTTTTAGTTTCTTTGTTTATATAATCATAAGTTTGGTTTATGTTTGAGCTGTTGTTGGACTTCACTTGTCACTTGCATGAATTCACAACGTTGTCATCAGTTCACAAAAATGTTATTTAAAATTGAATGACGAAATCCACATTTTCAAACAATTTGCATAGGCTCCAATTCGAGCCTTGTCTTGAATACAACATATCATTCAGTTGACCTTTTGACCATTCTACATCAAAAAGTAGTTGTTAGATGCGGGTGTAACTCAGTACAGCTGTACCTTTCATATCTTCATAAGTCAACGTTTAATGAATATTTTCGCCATTTAAGACTCTAAAAACACAATAAATCGTTTGCGAGACGAAGTGGTGTTTGGCGTGAAACTCGTTAATCTTAAAATGATTGTTCGCATCGTCTTGATGGTCCAGCAACAGCAGCTCATGCTCCAAACTCTCTCAAACTGAAAGTCGCACCGCCATTTTTCAGGGAACATTTGATGTTAGAAGAAGGATTTCACACCCTTAGACTTAAGGTAGGAGTTGCCACCATGATGCGCCAGTTTCATCATTGGAGCACTGTGACGATTGTTGCTATGATATTGCTCTGGCTTAACTGTTACCGTTATGACATGGGCAGATGATAAGTGTAACTTTAGTTGTTGATTTTACAAGGACCATGATCATGACACTCACCATCAACTTGAGTGTGGTCATAATCACGGTCACAACCTTAAACAAATTATACATGAATACGAGCCTAACCAGAAATACTATCGGAACCCTTGACTGTGAACAAAATCTTATTACAACGATGAACTTGTCTTAATGATACGAGCCTGAACACAAATACTACCTCAACCCTGACCTGAACTGATATCATCTTTATAACAACCATGAATTAACTTAATAAAGACAAACGAACTTCATCGCTAGCAGCGAACGCTTAAACACACTGCAAAACATGGTCCTGAATACAATCTTATAGCAACCTTGAGTTTAACCGAATGGCAACAATTGACTACGTGTTGCATTTGTGACTGGGACTAATTGTGATAGTAGTTATGTGAATATATTTGGTTTAAAATGGCTTTTAAACTTTGCAATTAATGCCTTCATAGTTAACCGAGTTGTTATTTATTTAATTGAATTCTTGTTGTTGCTGGGCTGGAGTTGAGATAAAGTAAAGATCATTACGGACTTTTAATATTCGGTATTAGAAGTAATAATTATAAGCCATTTTCACACTCATGAGTAGTGAGTATTTTCCTGTATTTTGGCGCGCCACAGGTCATACAAATCTTACGTTACCACGATATAAGGTATTTATTCCATTATAAGATATTTTCATAGTTATATATACAATGTTTATTTCTCATTGTCTTGTCAGGGCAAAAGGCTACCGTGAGATTTTTAAAACCTGTGATCCGCCAAAGCAGCTGCAAATACACACTGCGCATGAGTGTGAAAATGGCTTCTAAACTTTAAATGATAGGTTTCTCTTGTCACTTTCAGGTTGCGGAACTAACGCGGCAAAAGGATGATGCAGAAATGCAAATTCCCACATTAAAGGCCAGTTATTATTTGCACTTTATCTTAACTCAGTTTGCTTTTTTTGGCATCGTTTACTTTGAAAGATAATAATAATAATAATAATAATAATAATAATAATAATAATAATAATAACAATAATAATAATAATAAAGATTTTATTTCAGTGTCAGCTTAAAATCTAGTATAGGGGATTCTCCATTGCTAATAGGGACGCCTAACTACACAATTACAATTTAATAAACTAAAATTGAAATATATAAGTGCACATCTATATAAGTATTAAAACTATTCAAACTATATAAGATCAAGTACAGGTATTAAGATCCCAAATTACGAATTGCTAAGGTAGCAGACATTGCATCCATCTAAAATGATACTAAGATTTAGGCTACGTATACTAGTCTTAAACTGCCTTAGATTTGTAGCCGATCTATCCTTGCTAAGGTAATTTGCTCCATAATTTTGGGCCTTTGAATCGAATTGAATGTTTTCCATACGTAATAGTGTTAACATTTGGCTGATTAAAGTAATTCTGCCGAAAATTGTAAGTGTGGCTTTTTGCCTGAAAAATTTTACAAATAGTTCGCGGACATAAATTATGTTTTACCGTAAACATTAAGATATATATGTCGTGCAGTCTCCTATTGAATAACGATGGTAGTTTTGTTTTCTTTAGCAACTGTTGGTAGCTAGACTTCTTATCTTTAAATACAGCACGCAGTCGACGCTCCTGTACTCTCTCTAATCTACGGGTTATGATATGCGTTTCCTTCTATTGTTTTCCAGTGTGGACCCTTCTATACTAAAATGTTTAGAGTCGATTTGTCAACATGCGGTTATATTCGCAATGTTAAAAACTTGGCTTGAAAATCACAATCATTTAACACTGGTTTTACAGAAGTCAAGAATCTACCTCTCGCTGAAGTCTGAAAGCTAATAATATGTAATAGTCTAGCCAAAATATTTAGAGCAAGCTTAAAAATCATTATAATTCTGCCTTAATTTTTTACTGCTTGGTTTGTTATGGACATTTTCTTACCGTCTTTCACTCTTTACACGCTCTCAGGATTAAAAATTGGTTTATATATACTAAAATTGTTGTTTGTTAAAAATCTGTATTATATATATGAATGAAATTTCATTCATATATATAATACAGATTTTTAGCAAACAACAATTTTAGTATATATAAACCAATTTTTAATCCTGAGTGGGTGTAAAGAGTGAAAGACGGTAAGAAAATGTCCATAACAAACCGAGCAGTATTATCGAACTCTTTTATTGCTTCAACAAAAATTTTTTCTGAACAATGCCTTAATTTTTTACTTTGAATATTAAACAAAAACTATATGCTAATTTATACGGGGTTGCCCTTTTCATGGTTTAACAATGATGTCGATAAGGAAGCGTTGCTGGGGCCTGTTAATATTCTGCCCACGTTGACCTACGCAATTTCAAGTGCTAAATGTAGCAAGGCTTTTATGTTCATTTGTTGAGGCTCACTACAACGAGCCAATTGTACAAGAGTTATGGCTAGAAAACTACAGACAGTCGTGAAACAATATGTTATACAATACATTTCAAAGTTGTCTTCAGATGACCATATCCAACTAATATTGAAAGTTGATGAAAAAAATCATTCAACGATTTTCGAAAAGTAGCTAACATGAAACCATGAAATCAAGTTTTATTGGCCTCATAATGCTGTGTACTCTATCTTATACTGTAGCCGGTTTAGTTACATCCCAACAATGTCGGCTCCAAATCTTTCCTCCTTTCATGCAATATGTCTATGTACTATTGTTTTAGCGCAATCCGGTGTACATGTTCTCAGCGGTCAGTCCCATTGTCCCATACGTACGGAATATTTTCGAAAACAGTCATTTGGAGCTGCTTCGACTTCAGAACTATATGCAAAATCCAACACTGGAAACTTTTTGTTCCATTCGAATCATCCATTTGGATGAGACATCTTTTTTTAAATTGTTTTTCTAGAACAGTGGTCAATAATTTCATAATTGCAAAAAATATCCGTGTATCCCCGCTGCGGATGTAGGGAGAAAGATTGATCTAAACTTTAGGTGGAGCTTCCAAAGGCTCTTACACCGAAAGTCATTCATTTAACATGAATAGTAAAGCAAATTCACGAAGTGTTTTGCCTTTTCTTGTAATTGCAGGCTAAATCAGCCTTGCTTAAGCAGGCATGTAAGGAGAAGGATGGGTTAATTGACAAGCTTAATAACGAGGTCCGTGATTTGCGTCACTCGATTGCAACCTCAACTCTTGACGACTTCTCAAAGATTCGAAGTTATGGCTACTCATCGCCCGAGTCTTACGTCAAGTTTGCCAGAAAAAACGAATATGAAAAGTCACTGAAGCCTAAAACTTCTGAGGTTAGTAATAGTGGTAACGGTGGTAGTAGAAGGAAAGTCGGGTAAAGTGATCATAATTTCCTACGAAAAATTAGCATAATTAAACAAATGCTCAGTAAAGTTATATTTTTAGAATATATTTTATGTCTAAAAAGCATAAAGATAATTCTGACATTTTAAACCGGAAAATTTAATATTTAATTTACCATAACTAGAAAGATTTGATTTTTCGGCATATTGCAATGCATGCAAACTGAGTC
Source organism: Zoanthus pulchellus (assembly GCA_027575285.2). Lineage (NCBI taxonomy): Eukaryota > Metazoa > Cnidaria > Anthozoa > Zoantharia > Zoanthidae > Zoanthus > Zoanthus pulchellus. The sequence continues at coordinate 7,504 of JAOBRB020114612.1, forward strand.
TAGCAAAAAATGTTAATATGTGCTTAAAAATTCAGTGATTAGTTTTTCTTTAAACTGATCAAATTAACAAGATAATTTAATTTTGTTTTTAATCATATTCCAGATTTTAGGTCCTTGACATCAAGTAATTATACTGTCCATAATTGGCCCTTGCTTTTTGAAAATAATGTGTTTTTGCTATCGATATTTTGAACAGATGTAAAATAGCAATTAAAAAGTGTTGGTAATAGCTAATTGTGAAGTTTGAACATAAATATTTGAGATGTGGTATTTAATGAGATCAATTGGCTTAAGGCTTGAATCGATCATAATGCCTAGATATTTAATACAATTTTTTTTCTTCAGGCCAATGATAAAGAATTTGCATTACCTAACTTTCGTATTTTGGTAGTTCAAAGTGTTAGAGGGGCTTTACAACTCTCTTTTAGCATTTTTTAGAATATGAAGTATGATAGGTTTTTGATTTATGTTATGGTCCCTATTCTTTCTTCTATCATTTTTTGCTACGAATGGCAGTGTTATGTCAACAAAAATACCAAAACTTTATTGTGGGTCGCGCTTTTAAGAAACATTTCATTAGATGTTCACCTTTTATAAATAACGTTTTATGAAAAGGTGAAAAAAAAATAACGAAATTGTTGTGATATACTAACTTTAAATGAATTTACTTTTGATATTTTGTTTTTATTTTAGCTTTTAATGTTATAACCTATCTGCATGCTCTAGTTGACCTTCATTAGCTATGTTTTGTCTGTTAGGTTCAATATTACAATCTCGAGTCTTTTCCTTTCAAAGCGAGTTACTGAGTAAATGCTGTATATGTTTTATTTTCTTAAGGACTTGATGAATGAAAATGTTAGAATACCATCTCGCAGCGTTGATCACAAGAAGAAAAAAGTGAGTATCTGCTTATTTAAAAAACCATCCGGCAACTAAAGATCCAATGATTTGTGGTACAATGGTGTTATTAAAGGCAAATGTCGTTTGCGTCATTGTTAATTATAATTTGTTTCGTTACCATCAAATTCTTTAGGAAGCAACTAATAAGTAAGTGAAAGAAGAATTTTTGTTTAGAAGGCTGGTCATGCGAACACAATATTGATGTTTGTGAGTCTTCCAATTCAGTATTTGGAAGAAACTAGATACTGAATGAATGACATAGTAAAATTTTCATTACAGGTATAGAAACGTCATTTAACATTATAGGCTCAAAATATGTCGCCTTTTGGCAACTATCAGAGAAAAAATGGTCGCCAAATGTAAAAATGTAGTCGCCAGATAGTACAAGAACAGAAACTTAGATGAGGCTCATTGAATTGGCATTGTTGGTTGGCTTCCGGTAGATTGTGGCTGCAATTGTGGAAGAGAACTAAGTACTCGATCTTGAAAGACTGAAAACATGAAAATACGAAAACAAAATGCTGAAAGACTTCTGCATGACAATCTTACGTTAAGCTAGCACAGTATTATTGGAACATTTCGGGGTTACTTAAACCAGGACTCATTGCAGATACAGATGTACATTTACTACCATACCTCTTCTTCTAAATGTCGGATTACGTTGATTTCAGTTAGAACGTGTTTTCGCAGACAGATTCATTATTCCGGTAGCTAGTCCGGGACTTTTGGAATTTTTGCTTGTTTTAGTTTTTTCACGCTATGGCTTTATTTCATCTTATTGTACTTTATTTTCGTTTTAGTTTCACTTATTTGTAGTTATTTTTTTACATTTTTCCAGAACTAAACAGACCTCTAAACACTGTGAACCGTTGTGTGAAATCACTGCTCCACTTTGAAAATAACGACTTAAAAAGGCAGAACAAATGTCTCGGCTGTTACAGCGACTCGGAGCTGTGATTGCCTAGTTCTGAAAAACGTTTTAAAATAACTGAAAATAAAGTGAAAATAAAGCAATTAAACAGAATTAAATTGTTTTTCTTTTTGTAGAAAAGCAGAAACGAGACTTAAGGGAATTTTTTCTCACTTTTAATCTTTTGTATATCAGAGGAACAGAACTCTGAATTCTAGTCGCCAGGTTAAAAATACTAGTCGCATTGGCGAATGTATCGGTCGCAATTTCGAGCGCTGTAAACCTCCCCAATAAATATTGAAACACGTTTTATCACAGAATTCATGCCGACCATGCCAATATGGCCTCCACAGCTAACTCGTATTTCCTTGGTTACATCCTTTCGTTTTAGCCTCTACCCAGCCTCTGATTGATTAGTATCCAATTAAGACTCTAATCTCCTTTTACCCTACCTTGGATAAGTACGTTGAAGATGATAATGAATATATGCTATACTTTACGTTAATTGCCCATTCTGTCAAGACCGTGGCTTACATTTTATCGCTCCACGGTTCAGATCATAGCACTAGGCGTTGAAACATTTAGATTTAAGTATTATTGTTCAAGCTCAAGAACCGGGGTTCCTACCTTATTTTATAACTTGCATATATTTCTCGTTAAAAGGGATCCACAATATTTACATCCAAGCCTTATGCGGCTCTGTTTGATTATGACCCTTACAAGTCCAACACGTCTGGTCATCCAGAATTGGAGCTCGCATTAAGAAAGGGAGATCATCTGACCATATTTGGTGAGATGGACCTTAATGGTTACTTTGAAGCTGAGCTGAACGGTGTTAAAGGACTTGTTCCAAGTTTGTTTGTGGAGGAAATTGACGAGAATGTTGCACTTGAAAGGATCGATAGTAAGAATCTTAGGGATTCTCTTGTGGACCCCAATAAAGAGCCCTTTGGGTCATTGAATGACGTCATTCCACTGGTAGGTTACGTTTGTTAAGTAACGGAGTGTGTTTTGGTCTGAAATAAAACTAGTAATTTCAAAATTGGTTGTCTGCCGTAGAAATAGTCGAAACGTAAAATTCAAACAATCGCATTTTTCAAGAATGCTTCAATTGAGAAAATCACTTATCAATAAGATATTTTACTGAAACAATATTTGAAAAGACATTCATAAGCTGAAGTAAGGCATAAATTCAAAATAATTGCTTCAAAACCCCGCACAGTTACAGACCGTAATTTTTGATAACATCTGTAAATATATCCATTCAAATGAGACCTGATGAGGACAATAGTTAATTATTGATATGAATATATATTATTAGGATTAATACTCACTGTGGCTGATGCAAGAAAAAAGTTTTGAAAGTAAGATATTTGTGCCCACCTACCTATCTACCCGTTTTATTTTGTACCTTTGGAATTAGAACCTCAGGGTCTTTATTTTAAAAAACTATGAAAAAGATTTATCAAAAGGATACCTGACTTAACCTAAGGAAATAACTTTTGATTATATGATGATTATTTTACTCTGTAAAACCAAAAGTTTGCATTGTTTTTTATGTAATTGTTACCATTATGAATGATTCATGATCAGTTGTGCGCTTTATGTTTGTTTTAGCGACAGATGCCAGACAACATGTCTAGCGGTCACAGTACGGTGTCTGGTGCCAACTCCGTAGCCTCTTCCGAGCCGCAGAGGCAGTGTTTTGTAGCCCTGTATGACTACAACCCATACCAATCATGTACTACAAACCATCCAGAACGGGAGCTCGCTTTTAAGAAAGGAGATGTTCTTACCATTATTGGTAATATGGAATCCAGTGGGTATTACAAAGCAGAGATGGATGGTAAGTATTTTCTCCTCATATTGTTATGGAAACTGAAGAAGATGTAAGTAAGAGTGAGCTAGAGTAAGAAAAGATCTGACGAAGGAATCTATATGTCATCATTTCTAATTGCACCACTTGTTTGAATTACATAATCAAATACAAAAAGATTACCTTTAAAGCGAAGATTTTTGTGTACCTTCTCTGGTATTAACATAATTGTTTCCTTTCTCTTATTTTATTTTGCAAAGGACAAGCTGGATTTGTACCGTCTAACTTTGTTGAAGAGGTTGCATCGTCGACGTATTTTCAGTCTGTAAGTACGCATCCCTGTTACAAAAGGATTGAGGAGAATAGATTTATAAACTGAGATTCGTACATACTTCTAAATCAAATAATTGTTTTAATCATGTCTAAGGAACTTCTTTATCCATAATTTTTATCGTAAGTTTAAACTTAGTGTTACTGTAGAAGAAATGTTCGTATTGACACAAGGTTGTTTTTCTCAAAATAAAAGACCTCATGGTCATGGGCTCGATTCTCATTAAGGATTTGAAGTTTTTTTCTTCTGAGAAAATCAAGCTTGGGTCAACACCAACGTATTTTTATAGCCACTTCGAAGCTGAAAAATTTATTAAATGTAGATTGTAACAATACATAATAATTATGTTTATTGGTAATAATGGTAATGGTAATACGTTATAATGATGATTCTAATACTTTATTATTGTGATATTTATAGTAATATGTATTGGCGATAATGGTAATATGTAATGGTGATGATAGTAATGCTTAATAATGATAATTGTAATAATAATAATAACAATATGAAATAATGATTATAGTAATACGTCATGATGATGATAAAGAAACTTCTTCTCGTCCAAATCTAATTTTGGATTACTTTTTTAAAAATTATATTTCCCCGTTTTTCGTTTTCTATAAACTGTGCACATATAGGGAAATTCAGTTAAAACTATCAAATCTGCTTTTAAAAATAATGTAGGTTTCCTGAATTGTTTTTTCAAAGTAAACTGACTTTGTCTCGCTGAAGTAATTAATTAGCAGAGTGTTTTCAAGTTCTCAAAAGTTGTAACAGTAAGTTCTATTGTCTGATCTACGAGATGCTGTTCATCTGTGACCAGAGCCCAAGTTTGAACACTCAATCGGAATCAGTGCGGGTTATAGTGTTTGTTTAATTGTCCATATTTTCACACTTTACGCCCAGTAACTTTTCTAGTGTTCTCTTTTACGGTTTATGATTTTAAGAACAGTTCTATTGTACATATTTTATCTTGAAATAAGATATTGGTGTTGATTTGTTTTCTTAATGTATTGTTTTCTTTAAAAAAATATAAGATGATAATATTTAAAAGACTATAAAAGTGTAATCGTTTTAAACTATACTAATTATCAAATTGCAGTCGACAACTAAAGCTCCGGAACAAATTCTCGGTAAGTTATGAGTACGTAAATGCGATCAGTCACTTTCCCACCAACGTGTGTCGTTCCGTTAAATGCCAATGCGTGAAAAGGCTCAACTTACTATATATTTAATCTTTTTTATTTTAACTAGGAGTAGATGCATTAGTATATAGTACTGAATACGTTAAGCAACTAATATCTGTGGGTAGGCTGATAAGAAACTTCAGACTTAAAGACAAGAAGGAATTCTTGTAATTTTTCTTAGAAGTATATTTTCATCGCAGCTTGCGATTCGGGTAAACTGTATTCCCGGTGTTTCGTTTGTCTATTTGGGGAATTAAAAGAAACAATTACATTTGGCTTGCATCTATCTGAAGCATACGGTATAGTGATAGTGATAGTGCGTGGTCCGTTTGTTAGAATTCGTGTCTCTCGACCTTTTACACGCTTATAAAGCGTATTTGATTATGTTCACTTGTAATGTGTTGTATATTGAATCTGTTTCTTTTATATTAATTAGTTTGTCGAAACTGTTTCGTAGGTGTGTTGAACAATATTCAAGTACCAGGAGGTAGCCCAGGTAATGATAATTATCTTTAAAAAATTTATTTATTTTCTTTCATTTTATAAAATTCGATACAAAAACCATTTTCTTAAATTTTTTTGTGTCAACTTGTTGCACAGGTAGAAAAAGTTGCCCTCTACCAATTTCCCAAAGTTCATTGCGCAAAACTTACCTCATTAATGACGACATACTAAGGGCTGAGTTAGCCGGAACGGTTACCTCTGACGTCAGATCGGTATCATCTTACACGCAATTGCCTGGCTGTCGTACTACAATGGCAGTACCACCCGCACAGGATTTACCCTCAATTACCTCAAATCCAACACCTTTGGTCCCAGTTTCGATTTCTTCACGCTTACCGCAAGCTATGAGTTCTGGTTAGTTGTATATTTGTTAGTATATGAATTTACAGCTATAGATATATAACTGCTGGTAGCTTAGTTGAAGGTTCGTTTAAGTACTGAAATATATTTGTGACATTAAAATATACCTTACAAGTACAATTATATTTATTTTTGATTTCTATTCTCATATTCTTAACCTTGGACGCTATGTTCTTGAACATGCCCGATATTAGTTTAACCTCTCGATCGAATAAAGTAACAACGTTTTGGTAATGAAGAAGATGAGGTGTATATATAAATTTGGTATCTAGTTCAATTCAGATTAAATGCTAACGCACATAAGTATGAGTTTCACTCCATACCTTAACGATTAATCAATTCACCTTTGAATTGGAATCCTGGGGTGCAGTACTTTATATGATATATATATGTTTGCAATATGTGAGTATGGACAGATGTTTTGTAATTTATATCTTTCAAAGCTTACTGATTAAAAAATATTTATCAATATTCATTAATTGTTTTACTGTATTTAATGCAGCGCATTTTCCACTTAGTTTCTATTGGTTGCCCCGGCAATTTTCATATAATCCGTACCGTCAACAAAGACGGTTTGTTGCTCGGATGGACGCTTCCTGGCTTGGATGAATTCGGCCAGAGTCATGGGATTCCCGTTCAGGGCTACAGAGTAAGTTATATTCTTGTGTTACTATTGTGAAGATATATAGCGGGTGGGTCCATGGTATAGAAAAAGCAGCATTTCCTTCGTTATCACTCCCAGATCGCTTTGTAAGGTGCAACGTTTTTACATAAATGATAGGCTTATTGATTTCTCTCTTGTTTAGTTTTTGGTATTTGAGATAAATTTGCCTGTCACAGATTTTTCTTAAATATGACTAGTTTGAAATACCATAAAATGAATAAAGGGAATCTTCAACGTCGGAATCATATTAATTTTCATAAGTATAAAATTCTTGTGCTTATTGTAATCTTCATCTTTAGAATCGTCTTTATGGGAATCTTCGAAATCTTAGTTTGTTATCACCATAACCATAATTGTAATCATCCTCATCATTAGAATCATCGTCGTTTATTTGTTGTTAATTGTTTTAGAACCTTCGTATTCAAAAATGATTATAAACTCTGATGTTGCTAGTCGTTAATGACGATTATAGTGATGTTTGTTTTATAAGACGAAACGATGATGGAAAAAACTACATCGTCAAGACGTGTTTGAATTTCAGCTACTCGTTAATGGACATTTCAAGATGGACATCACAAGCCCGTACATGTCAAAGGTTAGAAGTTAGTTTATCGATTGAATCGCCTTTACAACTTAAACCTTCTATAGTGATTTGCGTGGAGTACAAGGTAAGTATCGGTTTCGAAATTATTTTACTTTTGTCTCCCTTGTATGTTTGAGGACCTTAAGAAGTTATTTATTGGTAATAAGAAAATAGTAATTTCTCCAAGTGAAGAAGAGAGAAAGGCTGATGAATCCAGCTGATATGTTCTACAAGAAGCTCGATAAATTCTCCTCTAACTGGCGGGTTGTCAAAAAACCAGGTCTTCTCATAGTTGTTTTCGGCTCTCTTTCTTGGCAGACCCCTGTTTTCCTCTGACAAAATTGTCTTTAATTTATAATTCATTTTATTGAAACAATAAACTGTATAAAACAATAATAAGTAAAAATGGTTGGTAGAAACGATGGCGCCTCAGCAAAAATCACCTTTGGGTTTAGGGAGAGTAAGAATAATACATGTTGCGTTCTACATTGTTTCCCCGAGATTGTTCCATTTTTGTCAAAACTACGCAGTTACAAAGCCCAAAAACAAACCATTAGAAGCCACGACGTGGCGCGAACGAAGCGTGGAAATCCAGGGCCTAGCTGTTTAAAAGCAGATTAGCACTAACGCAGGGTTAAATGTTTAATCCACAACCTTGTTTCCAATTTTACCAGGAGAGATGTTATCTGTAATTTTGGGATTAACAAGCCTTTTCCTAGAAACATCCAAACAGTATTGATTAATAACCCTTTATTTTTTCTTAAAGAAGAAATTTCTGTTTGACTTTTTGCTTAACCCAGGGATCAATTTAACCGGCCTTTGAACAATTGGGCCCAGATCGCCAACTTGTGATGAGAACCGAGCTCTCCAGTTCTCTGTAAATTAATTAACCCTCGGTAAAGAAACCTTTTTGAGCCTTGTGGCACATTGAGCCAGCGCTTATCTCGGGTTTCCGTATAGTGTTAAGCGGTTATCTCTCTGCAAACACTGGTACTCATCAGTTTACCTTTCCCGGAAAGACGGAAAGCTGAGGCTTCGGCGGAAAAGAAAATCACACAAATATTCAAATCTTGAATCGAGTTGTGGACCAAAGATCTTACCTACTGCGCGAACCATGTCTGCCTTCGCTTAAGGTGACGTCAAACTGGATTTACTCGAGTAATGTATTTTATCTTAATAATAACTTTAACTTCACACAATTCTTATACTTTACTTGCTTCCTAACCATGTTATGTTTTAAACAGGCTTTGGTTGAAGGGTTGAATTTACATCACCCAATCCAGTTTGCCATTCAAACAGTTGGAGAAGATGGTTCGTTCTCAAATAAAGTATCAGCAAAATTCACGGACGTACTCACCGAGTCTTTGGTGAGTTATAAAGCAAAAGTTACTGACGCCAGCTTGTTTCTCAGTAAAAAGATAAAATGTTTTCATGGTATACGTAACACTAATCTATAATTTGTTGATGAACGGTTTTCTACCAACTAGAATGAGTATTATATATTATGTAAATCAAATTATTTTATAATATATTTATAATCATATTAAATTGTATTTGTATTTTGCCTTATACTTTGGTTTTCATTTATCATAACAGTGTCCCTCACAAGAAAATTGCCAGGTAAGGTTGAAAATAGAATAGTCAATTACTTTGGCTCATGTTTGAGCTGACTTTTAACTTTTCTTCGAAGTTTCTTCTTCAGAAATTACATGTTTCCATGTAAGTTTCCTTATTAAAAATGCATTTTTTTCAGAAACTCTGTTTATAATTGTTCTTTCAATCACTTTTTTTTTTGGGTGAATCAATTTCTGCACACGTTTTTTCTTCGTTTAGAACTTCTTGAATAATTTTTTGCCATCCTTGTGAAACAATAGAAAACAAAAATACGACTTAAAACTTTGCCGGTGTGATTAAAAATTTGATACCGTGCACTTAATGGTTTTGTTCCAAAAACGTCAATCTTGATCTGACTTAAATTGCATTTATTGAGTTGGTAGGCACGGTTGGCGCAATGCTTAGATCTCTGCCTTTTTACGGCGAGGGTCAAGCCTCGATCGTCGGTTGTGCCGAGATTTGATTATTTGTACGACTTTCATTCTTATCCAAGTAAACTCATCTTCCATCCTTTAAGGGTACTTAAATGAGTACCAACGCTCCCTTGTGCATTTCAAACTTTCCACGTTGACGCATACAGTGGGCACGCTAACCATTCTTAACTAGAAACGTATTTATATGGCGATAGTACAACTAAATATTTGTTTTTTCTTTAGTATTCGAGTGACGATGGCCAAGAGTTTACCTTGGTGAGTTAACGCGTTTTCTTGCTGAATACCCTTACTACTATTTTTTCAACATATGTTTTAGGGTGCAAGTAGATTTTGTTTTTTATGTGGTGGTAATAATTTTCTGGATTGTGGTAGCGGTAGTGTTTTCTTGTAACGAAAGATGAAAAGTCGTTTAAAAAGTAGTCGTGTGGTACTTCATAGTTCACATTATTACCTATAGCAGTAATCAGTATACTAGTTGTAGGATAAGGAATGTTTTTCCCTTAGGGCTGCGTAGTAAATAGTTTTTTGACAAATTTAATTAAATGTTACGCTAGTTGCTCTTGTTCGTGTACATCACTTTTTAAAATTTGTATTTTATTCTATTTGAAATTAACTATTTTAATTATGCACCTGTTTGTTTAAAAAACCAATTCCTAATTGTTCAAATTCTTGCTTCAAGTCTGTCCAATGAATGAATGAAAAATACACGTTAAACATGAACTTAATGTCACAGTTTCAAAAATGATTAATCTTCTCGATATCTTTTTTACAGCATGTTGCACTGTATGATTATGATCCGTTGAAATGTTCTCCCAACCCTAATCCAGCTTATGAACTTGCTTTCAAAGAGGGAGACATCTTAAGAGTGACGGATACCTCTAGAAAAGACGGCTTTTATCACGGAGAGGTGCGATTTTTTGTGCAGTTTCGTAGTTTAACAATGTACATTTTCTGAGCAAAAAGCAAAGCTACTTACGGTAAAAAAATGACATTTGTTAATGTTTTTTAGTTGCGTGGTCAGACGGGCCTTATTCCTTCCAATTTTGTTGACGAAGTAGCGGTGGCACCGTCAAGAAAATTGGGCACAAGGGCTGACAAGCACGTAAGTATTCAGTGTTTGTAAAAAAAAACTTGAACCGAATTAGCGTTATCAAGAACGAATAATAATGGTTTATAATTATTGGTAAATGGAAAAAAAAACATTGTAACGCATGTATATGCAAGAGAATTGACAAACTGCTTCTCACTATATCATTTAAAATATATAAAGATATACCTTGGGTGTTTTTCCCCATGTATGATTCGTCATTTTAAGTAAATTTCCTTCTATTTTTAGGCTGCGTTGATAATAAAGCTAAGTGAAAATGTTTTAAAAAATTTAAACTTTTTTCTTCATTATATAGACTCGTCAACGAGAGCCTAAAGGAGCAATGTTAAATTCCCGCTTTCTAAATGGTAGAATGTCCCATTCTCTCCGAGTTAATGATAGTGTACCAAACGTGTCTACAGCTTCAACAGACAAAGGGAAGGTCTGTGATAATCACTTGTTTCAGCTAAAGTTAAAGGGTTCATTTTTATACTATAGTTTTAGATGGATAACATGTTTGCTCCAATATGTAATGGTTAACCTACTTGCTGCGATATGTTATTTATAAGCTGCTTGTTTCCATAGTAACAATAGGTGTGGGATTGGTCTACCCTATGTTTTGCCATTGTAACAGTTTGTGTGATAGTGGGATAAACTGTTTGCTGCGCTAGTGACAGTGGGTGTGGGATTAGTATACCCTATTTGCTGCGGAAGTAACAGTAGGTGTAGGATCGGTACACTCTGTTTGCTACCACAGTAACAGTATGTGTGAGAGCGAGTTAAACTGTTTGCTGCGGTAGTAACTGTGGGTGTGGGATTGATACACCCTTGTGTTACCACAATAACAGTGGGTGTGGGAGTGGGATAATCTGTGATATACAATGCATAGTAACTTTAGATATGGATTGAAATACTTTATTTGCTACCGTAGTAACAAAATTTCCGTTTGAACCATAGATTGTGGCTGCTTTATACGACTATGTGCCGGAGGAGCAGTCGCCACAAGATAACCATGATTCCGAGCTGCCATTCAAGAAAGGGCAAAAAATCACAGTATTCGGAGATATGGTACGAGTTAAACGAATGAAGTTACTTTTTTGGGTCATTTCAGTTGCAGTGCGGTTCTATCGTTAAGAAATCCTATTTTTTAATCAGACCTTAATTGTTAATTACAGTCCCAGAATCTTTGGCTCCTTTTTTGATACTTAATGCCAGTCGTGTTTTGTTTTTTGGTAAAAGCACTTTGTTTCCATGCTCTCGACAGAATCAGGCTGGATTTTATGAAGCAGAAATTAATGGACAATGTGGATTGGTACCGTCCAGTTTTGTAGAGGAATTCAGTAAATGTGAGTTCAAGTTCTTTATCTTTTATTTTTGAACTTAGTTTGTGTTTTTTTTAAACTTATAGTTTTAGAAAATATGTTGATTAAACTTTGATAGATTTTGTTATTAACAAAACCTTTTCTGTCTTAAATTTTTCAAAGTTGCTAATCCAGGTAAAACCAAACTAAAGAATTATATCATTGTTTTTCTATTTATCCGGTTTTACCTGGGAAAAAAGAAATCATTTTATTTACCAAAAATAAGACCCAACTACGGTAAATTTAATATTCGTTTCCATGGCGTAAAAGTTTGGAATTCAATTCCTGATAACTTGAAAGATAAACTGTTCTCAACTTTCAAGAGACATGCATCTTACTGAGTCTCCCCTTGATAAATACTCAACACAAAAATAGATAAATATATATAATATTTGAATATTTATAATGCAATTTAAATCAATTTAATTGCAGCATTGACGTTATATCTCCTCTTCCCTTACACATTTATAAGTTTCGTTTTTTATGTTTTTTTTTTGTCACGTATTATGTTGTGCTGATGGACCCTGCAAAATAGTGTACACTGTCTGGCCCAGCTTAGCTCGATTTGTCCTTAGAATATCTTCTAAGTGGTGTGTGCTCACCAATCTTTAATACTTTAAATTTTGTATTTTTACGCTGTACTTAATATAGAGTACTAATAAAGTTGTTGTTGTTGTCCAATCAAACATTTAAAGCGAGTTTTCCACAGATTGTGCGCGTTTCCACTTCAAACTAGCTAATATGTTAAATGCCAAAATTACAGAATTATGTTAATTCGTTTTCATTTGATTATCAAAATATTTGAAATGTCGCATCTGATTATTCTTTTATACAGAGGCAAATCTACATCACGATCCAGTGCAAGGTCTGGGACGTTATTAGTTTTTATGTAGCTGTTAAACTTGTACTCTGCAGGTTTACAATGTAGATATGTACAGATAGAAATTTTAGGTAGCATTTTCATTTTTTTTTAGCAAACATTTTTTCCTAAACTATACCAGGACACCTTCTTCGAACAATTGTATGTCAGCATTTCCAGATTTTTAAAAGTAAAAATTTCCGAGGTTAAAGTTTTATTAGTCAAAAAAATATTTATACAAAAAGTTTTATTGCAACTTTTACAGAGTAGAAGTAAATTTATCTCACTTGTGTTTTGTTTCTGGTGGCCCACGGCCACCATTAAACATGTTGCAAATAAAAATGTGTCTAAAACTTTGACCGTTTAAACTTTATTCTTTAACGTTGTTAAAAAGTTAATTATCTCCTAAAAGCTATATCGCTGAAGCTCAGTGCATTGCATAATGACGTTTGCAAAAGCTAGCGTAAAAGTAGTTTAAGATACACATTGACCATTAGTTGAAAGACAGAGTAAAGTTGCTCGATATTATTCGGGTTTCGGTGGGATCTTTTTCAGCTTTTTACCGGCAATGTGCTAACTATTATTTAAATGCTAACTTGATGTTTGACCTATAAGTAATTGGAGTAAAAAAGAAAATAATCCTGGCTTGCTCCCCTACCCTCTCAAAGATTTTGATGGGGGATAGGTGGCCATAAATTTTGATAAACTACGCCTCCGGATATTTTATGGTTTCTACTTCGTAATTTATTTACGTTTCCAGATATTTCCGCGCTATTTCTTTGTCATTCACGATGATTACACATATTAAGTTTTATTTTGTTTTCAAGAAGAGGGCGCTGTTCGTTTTTTAAAAAGCACTTTATCCCAAATTTAAAAGTGGATTCGAATTATCCTATTTTCTGTGGTAATCTGAGCCTGTTTGTTTGCTGTGTCGTGCTGGTGAGGCCCAATAAGCGTAGATACTTCACATATGATTTTCCCAATAATCGCGGGCATATTTTAGTGCCTTAATCATTACTACGGCCTTATATTCTGATACCTACGTCCTTACTAAGTCTTAGGGCTAGGATTAGTATTAAGGCACTAAAATATGCCCGTGATTATTGGGAAAATCATATGTGAAGTACCTACCCCAATAAGTCCGAAACAGCTGTCCACGACTGCTAACATTCAGGCTCAATCTTTTTTAAGGGTTTTCAGTACGGGCTTAGTCCCTCTTACCCGCGAGGCTATAGTGCCCTATTTTGTGGCTGCATCATAACCTGCACTCATGTGCAACACAGTCATGTTTTACTAATAACTATACAATTAAAATTAAGGTAAGAAACATTTACAACATTGTCTAAAATTTGTAATCAATAAAATTCTAAAAATAAATGAATGTAATATAGAAATGCGTTCAGTGTGTGGATACATAGAAAGAAATAAGAGAAAAATAACATATATAGCACTTGGCGGGAATCGAACCCCACATCTTCGGTTTACTAGCCCGACGTGTTAACCGCTACACCTCAAGGACCCAACCACGATGGTAACGCAGCCGGACATGTTATATGGATGGTAACTGTAGGGGTTCCCAGGGCAATATTTTTCTCTATTGGGAAGTTGAACTTCGTAAATTTAGGGTACGCATATATGGTATTATGTGTAGATAAATGTAATAGAAATGCTTTCAGTGCCGTGTAGATATATAAAAAGAAATAAGAGAAAAATAACATGTACTGCCCTTGGCGGGAATCGAACCCCACATCTTCGGTTTACTAGAATAGATGAAGTTTAAGAAGTATTTACAAAATTGTCTAAAAGCTATTTCTTTGAGATACGTTTAAAAACTTAAACCGAACGGCTTGATTTTAGAAAGGGGTCTGAATTGTTCCAAAGTCCAAAATGTTCTTTGTTCTCAGGCTGTTTTAAAAGAGGTATGTTGAGCTTTTTGTCACTCCTAGTTGTACGCTTGGTAACTTGCTCGCGGGTATGTTAAGCTTTTGGCCACTCCTATATAAAACCCAAAAACGAAGACCCGAAAATTAAGACGCGAAAACTAAGCCCGAAAATTAAGACCCGAAAACTTAGACATTATTTTCTTTATTTTTGTCCTTCAGTTCGTCATTTTTCCAACCTCCAACCTCCCCCGTACATCAATAGCTCAACAGTGTACGCTATGGCGTAAAAATGCAAAGAAAGAAACTGAAAACTTTATCTTGAAATCCTTGTTTTAAAAACGATCCAACCCATAAAACAATATCTACCACTACCGTACAACGTTTTAACTCAACAGATTGAACTGATTTATTTCATCTGCCAGCTCCTTGACTATATTTCGGAATTCCGCGAGAAATATCTCACCAAAGCTTCCTCGGTCAATGTGCTTTTCCACGTGAAGCTTGTTGCATTCAAACTGCGGAATCTCTGAACTGCAGAAGTCACCACGTGCTTTCTAGTAGATGGTAGCCGGAATGGTGTTGACATTTTGCAAGTTATTTCGGTAAAACCAAAGAAAAAAAAGGGAAAAATCTGGCTTTACAAAACTGACATCGCTATTTTGGAAAAAGCGCCGTCCTTATCAAACGATGTCGTAACACCGCGACTGGTTGACGCCAGGTCAAAAGTGCACACCGGCAATCTCTGATTGGTAGATTTTTACTGTTCTTGTTAGAATAAGGACGGCAGGTGGGGGTATATGCTGCGAGGCGGGAGTTTGTCAATCTTCTTTCGGGTAAAACAGAGGTTGTCAAGTTTGTAAAGTTAATTTTATTTACCAGGATTCGGACGATCTAAAACGGCCATAAACGATAAGACAATGGCCGCCATGCTAGCTAGTTTTCCCAGCAAGACTTGTAATAAATCCCGCTCAAGATGAAGGTTGTTTTAGAATTAATACACAGACATAAAATAAAATTTTGAACGCCACAAGTGTTTACCAGAATGAATAAAGAAAACAAAAAGCAAAAGAATAAATAAACTCCTACGAAAAATTGAGATATGCCCCGAGCGGGAATCAAACCCACGTTTCCCTGTAATTGCGGGCGGCCAGCGGAGCCCGCAATCATAATCTCAACAATTGTTACAAAGGCATGCGCGGCAGTTATATAGTTTTGCACTGACTTGATTTTTGCAGAAATCGTGGTCCGAGAAATTTTTGTTCCCTGGGACAGTAAGAACAAATGAAATGAAGGGACGTAATTTGAGCACGGGCGCTTTCACGCGAACGCAATTTTATCACGTGGAACCCGTCTAGTTGGCGGAAGAATC
>JAOBRB020114613.1:0-13649 GCA_027575285.2 Zoanthus pulchellus
TAATCTAGCTAATAAAGTTTCTCTTGAGCCAAGTATGCCAAGAATCGTTCAAAGACAAGCTCACAGAGCAAATGCTGCAGCTACAACTCCAGAACAGTATTATAAAATTAATCTTACCAGAGTTTTCCTTGACCATTGCTTGCAACAACTCAACTCAAGATTTCAGGATGAAATAAACCTCTGTTATAAAGGACTATCAATAATCCCATCAGTTTTACTTGAACATAGTTTAGTATGGAAGCAAAATGTGAAAGATTTCTGTCACCATTATAGGCAAGACATTCCCAATATTGTTGGTTTGGATGCAGAATTGCAGTTATGGGAACGAATGTGGCAAGTGCAGCAGGTGGAAGGAGCTAACATCCCTGACAGAATTTCCAATACATTAGAGGTTATTGATCAGGAAGCTTTTGTTAATATCTATACAATTCTGAAAATACTTGCAACTATTCCTATTTCCTCAGCATCTTGTGAGAGGTCATTTTCATCCCTTCGGAACTTAAAAAATTATTTGAGAAACACTATGGGTCAGGACAGACTTAATGGGTTGGCATTAATGAACTCTCATAGAGAAACGAACTTGGTTCTGGATAAACTAATAGACTTATTTGCTAATTTACACCCAAAGAGAATGGGAATGGCAAACATTTTACAAGATGAGACACAACAGTAAAGGAATGTTTTTATATCAATCAGTAGCTTTGTCACCATTATTTCTAGAGTTTTTGTGAGTTATGTTCCATCGGGATTCATTCCTTAAATTGATGGAGAACAGTACAGAATTGTAACTGGTCTAAGTGCTGAAAATGACAGGTTTAAAATGTTTTACCATTCCTCGATGCATTTTTCTTGTTGTTCTGAAATTCAAAATTGGCTTGGGAATTCAATGTGGGGCTCACTTCATTTGGATGAAACTGAACAGCTTGGAAAAGCTGTCATTCAACTAGAGCTATTTCTTCATTAGAGAAGCATGAGTATGGTACGGAAAAAGTTATTTTTGTTTTAAGTTTTTTTCCCTTCATATTATGCTGAGTGACAATTTCTGACTGTAATCAATTTGATTGTTGACAAATTTTATTATTATTTTTTTAGTAACTTTGAAGTACTGTATCCTTCACATAGAATAAGGCTAGTTATGTGATGTAAGTTAATTTTTCTAAGTTTTAAAATTTTTTGTAGCCTTGTTTTGAAATGTCTCATATAGAATGTTTTTGATAATGAAGTTCTAAAGGACAATATTTGTTCATAATAAATATTTTGAATGTTTTAAAAGGTTTTAAAACCATCCCTAGACAAATTTTTTTGTGTGGTTGTTGCGCTAACAATAAATATCGAGTTTGTAAATTGCCAATAAAATATAATTTAGTTTATTCAGTCATAGCAACATGGTCAATACAGAATTACATAACTAGTATTTTCTATTTCTACATTTATTTCTAATTATATGTAAAAAATTATTTCTCAAAATGGTGCAATGAACTTTGTGAGCTGGAACTGGATTGTTCAAAAGTGACTGTTGAGGTATTCTCAATAATGGTATATTTGAATACAAACCAACTGAAGGTAAGCTCTAATTTAGCTGTGTAATCTATGTTCAAATTTTGATTTGACCCCCCTGAGCTTGGTGCGTGTCAAAGTTTGCACTAGTTGGGAAAATGCCTGGATCCACCCCTCAACTGCTGACAAGACACTGCTTCGACAGTTCATATACACTCTTAGATAAGATAATTGGTCCAACAAATTGTTCTTGTCAATTGTCTTTATTATTTCCCTAGTTGTATAGAATGCAATGTCGGGACTTTTGACCAAGTCTTTTATTCTGTTTTGTATGTTAACCAAAACAAGCTACTCGGTCATGGCTTAGCTTCGTTTTTATAAAAAAGATTCTTATTGATAAAGATTGTAATGTAACTTAAAGATTCTTTTAAAGCGGATAAACTATACTGTACTGCAAGACTTTAATCTTCTAAAAAAACTTTATGTTAAAGGTGTTTTATTGAGGACACACGGTGCTACATTTCATGCCGGCAATATACATTATAATTCAATAAAGTCTTTTGTTTTCCTGAGGTTGCAATTTTGCCACAACCTTTTTACCAGATTCCAAAGCCATTTGTGTTTTGTTACTAAATTGTCGCGAGGGTTCTGGAAATCATTGCGGTGGAAATATTAATACGCGCATCTTGTTTGACATTGCAGTTAACTAGTTCAAGTAAAAACCACACTTTTAAACATCGCCTTCTTATAATTATATTAGTTATGTAAACCTTTTGTGACTTAAATATTTAGAAACAAGTACGTGCCTGGCCCTGAAGAACTTCTGTCAGTAATTTAAACGATTTATCTACAAGCCTAGAAGTAGTATAGATGAGTGGCTGGCTGTAAAATTCGAGAATCCACGGACAAAATTGAAAAATCGGGTTTCTTCATATTTTTTTCAGGAGTAAGAATTTATACAAATAACCGTAATTAAACTTTCCTAAGACCTTTAGTTTTTGAGAAATATGGTAAAATGTAAAAACCCTTGACGGCCCGAAAGTGAGCCCAAAATATTTTCCGCGTCGAGTGGAACAAGTTGGTGGGTCGCAGAGAGCCAATCTTTTGATCATGAACAGTTACTTTTCTTTGCTACTAGAAAATGTAAAATTATTACAAAGATAAATATTTTTTTCTTGGTTATTTAGCAGGTGAAAGTTGCCGCATTGAGCGTTTTGAGAAACGTTTAAAAATCACTGATCTTTATATGAAAAAAAACATCACAAGAAGCCCTAGTTTTGTTCTATAATATATCGAAAAATTCAGCTTGGGACTTCATATTCAACATATTTACGTTGGAGCAGTTTTCTCTACTTCCGGCATAAAAACACTTCTCTGCAACAGTTGACTGTCACAGCTCAACAAGGTTGAACTGCCCATTATAAGAACACAATCTATACATGATCTCAGACAACAGCACAGCCAGATTTCAGTAATCAGAATTTAATTATTAGTTTCTGAAGGTTGCATAATATACTAAACAGTCAGTACACAATTGGTTAACAACACCAAATAAGTTCAATCGAACAATGCCATCCCAGATTTAAAATTTCTTAATTTTATTTATTACTCGTTCAACATGAATTTGCAAAGATGCAATGCTTTGCATTCTTACAACATCTTCTACACTCATCTGACCTTGTGAACCAAGAAATGGTGGCATGCTAATCCAAATGCCAGGGGGTAATAAGTTACGATGAAGCCTTTGTCAGCCATGGCTGAATCTCCATTGTTAAATTGTAAGTCTAAAAAGCTGTCAGAAATAAGTCCATGTACAGCTGCTGACAAATGAAGTTGCTACACTAGTCGTAATGCCAATTAGGCATTTAAGAGTTGTATGGTTTTTGTATGAGCTACACAGCTCACCGTTTAGCAGTAGACTACTGGACACTTGGAACTTAACATCGGTGCAATGATGAACTTACCCAAAACTCCATACTATTTTCTCATAAACACTTTGCGTCTGGCCCTCTTTGCCTCGTTTTCGTGTAAGTAGCGCCATTTTGGGATAAGGTGTGTACAACTTAAGATGGTAAAGTTGTCGTTTCAACACAAACTATGAAAATTGTCTTTCAGTGTTAAGAACAGTAAAATAAAATTTAAAATATGATTTCAATTCATCTAACACTGTAATTGTAAGAAACGTGACCTCGCGGTCATAATTATTTTTGTCGCTCAGTCGCACTGAAATCAAAACAGAAGCATGATAAACAACTTCCCACTTTTTAATATCTTTTGACGTAGAAAGCTTGTTCACTAATATTCCACTTGATGAGAGCATAGATTTAGCAGTTAAGTATATTATAGATGGCAACCCCAGTATCAAACTTAAGAATTCGGAATTGAAATAACTGTTCCTTTTTGCCACTTCGCCTATACACATTCTTTTCAAAGGGTGTTTCTACAATCAAGTAAATGGTGTAGCCATGGGCTCTCCTCTTGTTCCTCTCCTTGCCAATATGTTGTTGGGACACCATGAGAAGTTGTAATTTTGATAACTCGCACTTATTTGAATACATTATCTCAACACCCTAATATTAAGTTTACTATGGAAAAAAAAACTGGAGAAGAAACTACATTTTTTTAGACATCCTTGTTGACATCCGCCAAGATCGAGTCGTAACTAGTGTTTTTCGGGAAAAAAACCTTTACAGGTCTTCTCACAATTTTTTTCTGTTTTACATCCTCCTCGAGCTCCTATGAGACAAAATTAGCAACACATGGCCGGGCTTTCATAAAGATATTCAACATTTGATTACTATCCTTAGAAAGAATATGTATCCTGGTCATGTAATTGACAAGATCATTAATTGGTTAATCAGTAAAAAGTTAGTAGCCAGTGGTGTGGTCACAAGTTCTAATCAAGATCAGGCAAATATTTATTTATAACTATTCGTTATTTACTCAAAAGCGGCTAGCCCTTTTAGCTTAACGCTAATGTAATAATATAGAAATTAAGCTGGTTTTTAATTCATTTAAAATAGGCAGACTCTTAAGTGTTAGAGAACCTATAAAATTTTAAGATATAATTAATAAACCCTAGCATAACTCTGATAGAAGTGGAGTGGCATTAATTTAACAGTGTATTAAATATTCGAATCATCACCTCAGCGAACGACGGGGCCATTCAACCTTAAAAGAAAATAACAAATTTGTTTCGCTTTGTTATAAATGATGCCCATTTACACTACCAGAACATAGAAAAACCGTATGGTTACTTAATAATATACATATAAAAATGTCGAGATACCTTGTCATGACAATCATGTACTCAATTGTATGTTTTGCAAAGTGTTTGGCCCTCCTGACTCGTAATTTTCTATTTCAGTTGCATTTGCATTCTCAAACCATCCTGTTTCCTAAACGGGCAACCAAAAAGCAATGCTTCTCACAGAGGTTTTGTTTTTTAGAGCAGGTTCAGAGCTTAGAAAATCTAGTCAAGGCTCACTCCATCGCGGCCGCCATTTTATATTTAAAATTATTTTTGCTAGAAACTCATTTGTGTACGCGCCATCAACGCAAACATGTTGATACGATTTGATTGGCATATTCATATTTCTATTGTTTCTTAACCCATCAAAAAAACATTTGTAATCTACACTCGTGTTACACATCAGAATCGACTATTTTTTTGTGTATTTTATTCAAAACTAAATATAATCAAAAAATAACAAAACGGTTTATGTTCATCACCAGGATACCTAAATTTGCTGGATTTCGGCTCCATTAAATCCTGTACCAATTAAGAAACAATTCAGGTGAAGCCACTAAGTGAACACAGTAAGTGTGATATGAAATAAATATGAACAATGGTCTTACACCTCATCAGAGTCGTAACAGGAAACGTCACTCAACAGAAACTCTTGCCATCCTTGCAGGCGATGCAATATTAAAAGCTAGGGAACAATAGTTCGTCATCGCAGTCATTCTCTTGGATCTGACAAAGGTCTTTGATAGCCTTAGTCATCCAATTCTACTTGAAAAATTTCCTTCGTACAAAATTTTCTTCGTTATGAATGTAAGTTGTAAGATTTTTTTTTTGACAATCTGTGAACATATCAAAGTGAACTACAAAAAATATAACTTTAAATGACTACCGTAACTTCTGTACCTTGAACGACGTTTTAATGATATCTTCTGGTAACTTCCTCCAAGCATCAAGCACCCGTTCAATCCTTTGTTGTCAAGATGGCCCTCTGATATTTCCTTGAGCGGTTAATTCATGATCTTCCTCGGCAATCGTACTTTTCTCTTAGATATTCTTTATTGGCTTGTTGCAGCTTACATCGGGAGCTTGGATGTACTAAGAATGAACGGTAGTGGGAGAGAAACTAAAGTGTAAACATGATACAAGAGAGGAGGCTCAGCTGTACGACGGATTTGGAATTGGAATTTTTTTTTCAGTAAACGACGGAGAAGAAGAGCTGGTAGGACATAAGCCGATTGAACTATCATTTTTATTGTGCAAATATTTGGCCCGCGATGGATGTTGCTTAGAGTTTACTCCAACTGGTCCAAGGTATTTAGAAGACGGACTTGTGGTCCCAGGACGCTTCAAAGCGACGTCGAATGGAAAGGCATTGACATGTGTTTTAAAGAATGAACTAGAAAAAAAAGCCGGAAAACTAAGACATATGAAGCTTTTAAGATAACATTAAAATGTCAGTGCAGTAAAGATCATTAATAAAATATTATATTTTTGAAATCCTGTAGCATTAATTAGCGGCTGGGGGGAGAGGCTAAATTAAGAAGGGGGGCTTATTTTTTCTCTGCCTTCAAAATAGGGGGCTTATTAAAGAGGGGGCTTAAAAGAGAAGGGTGCTAAATACAGAAATAACGGTAGTCACTGACATGAAAACCTAAGGGTTAGCTCAGTGGCTAGGCATTCAAACTAAAATATATATTTAATAATAGTATATAGTATATATTTTTTTATTCATCCTTAATGATAACATGTAAAAAAGAAAATGAATAAAGTATTGTCTATTGTCTAAATTAAGACGCGTTAACGCATCTATAAGTACAGTTAACTGTTTCGAAGCCCTTTATTGGGGGGTCGCATTGTGTTCGTATTGGCCCAACGTTGTCATTCCCAAGGCCCATCACTCATGGTGTACCACAGGGAGCTATGTGCTATTCGCACTATTGTTTAGCATATACTTGAATGATCTGCCGTCCTCTAAAAGATATTACGTTCTCAATTTGTGTACGTATGATTAAGAAGTTTTCTTGGCTTTCTCTGTTGCGAACATTGATCAAACGAAGAGATAACTTGAAGAAGATTTTCATCTTACTGCCAAATGGTTCTTAAATAATCAATTTTTTATCACAAAACTAATTTCTTACTTAATGGCACATGTTAAAGATTCTCCCATCTGACATGAGCCTAAACTTTTTTGGAGAGCTTATCCAACCAGTATGATCTTAAAAGGACCTCGGAATCTTAGTGGGTTCCCGCTAAACTTATGAACTTAATTCATATTAGCCATCTTGCATCATCGTCTTCATCAAAACCTATTCAAATCAACCGCGTAAAGAAGCCATTTAACACAGCAACATTGTGCCTAACATCCGCTTTACTATTCAACAAACTAATGTACTACTCTGTAGTCTGGACGTTCGAGCGAAAAGTATCAAGAGACTTCAGTTAACACAGAACTTTGCATGCAGAATATTTACAGACACTCGCAATATTTAAACACATCTTCCCCGCTTTTCAATATTTAAAGAGAAGCTGTGCTGTTGTATAAGATAATGAATAAACTGGCATCACCCTACCTATTTTAAAAAATTCAGAAAACGAAATATGGTAGAATCAGAAGTAGTAACTTGAAAATTCCTTTTCAAGTCAGTCAGGTCAAAGAACATTTTAATATAGAGACGTGAATCTGGAAGAGCCTAAATGAATCAATAAGTCTTAAATTTCACTAACCACTATTCAAAAAAATTGAAGGAATGCCTTAACAGCCGAATGGCAGTTGTTTTTGAGAGAAATATAAATTCAGAATCACAAACTTTTTTCCCCATATCTGAAGGACATTGCAACTGCATTCTGAAGCTTATGCGAGTAAATTTTAATAATTCATTGAACAAAGTTTAAAAATCACTCCAAATCACTTCATCTGAATTGATCAAATTACTGTTCTTAATGAAAGTGTTTGCAAGATATGTGAGTAAAATAGTCGGAGCAATTTATGAGGAGTTAAAGCAATGCAAAAGCTTTTAGCTAGTGTTGCGTTTTCTTTTTAATCAAGATATTAAACTTGTAGTTATAGCTAATATCCTTGTTATTAATTTTTGTTACTTTTTAGGACAGCTGCTGAAAGTCGTCGTTTGATTGGTCACAGTGGCTCTGTATTCTCAACAAGCTTTAACTACGACAACAAGTTTTTACTTTCAAGTTCAGAAGATAAAACAAGTAAGTTTGAAGCAAGAGACATTTTACTGAAAGTATATTGATTAGGAGTTTTCTGTGCACGATATATAGTTTACGGATTTTATTCACGAGGTGTTTGTGCTAAATGCCAAACGAGCGGGGTTACGAGCAATCAATAATCAAGATTTACAGTATTAATATATACGCAAATTGCAATTCTAATGACATTTTAAAAAATTTCTAGTTGAAACTTATCCTTTAACTTATTGAATTGAAATGTACTAAACCCTAAACCTTATTCAACCCTAACGTACTAACGTATTCATAAGTAGAAGCTTTTAATTGCCTTTTTAAATTGTTTGAAATCTCTAAGACTGTCTTGTGTGTACACCAAATGCCTTTCTAACATTAAAGACTAACAAATTGAAATTCCGTCTTTAACGTGTAACCAGTGTAGTTGTTGCTTAGTGTCATGAACCATGCAAGAAGGATTATATAGGGCATGTCATTTTGAAGTTAACTTTTCAGTTTATACCTGGTGCTTTTGGTGTAGCCGGTGAATGCACGCTAGGAAATTCCCTTTCAGTCCACTCTTAATGAAAACAATTGCAAGAACGCTTTCAGTAGAATTTTCAGTTGCCTAAATCAATTGTTAATCAAGTTTAAATATGTCAAGAGCTCATTAGATTTAATTCTATAGCTTAACTTCAGAGTAACATAAACACCAAGGTAGGTATTATTATGGCATTTCATCTGAATGTCAGAGTTAGTAAGCCCCGTTTCCCTCTGTTGTAATATATATTTTTTTTATCTAAACAGTAAGGATTCCCAGCGTCTCGATTCTCAATGCAATAGCGTTTCATTATCACTTTATTCAGAATTGCAGACTCAAAACTGGATAGGATTCCTGTGTAGGAAAATAAAATCAGTCTTTTTGCGTGAATTAAATTCGTGGGCAAGAGGCACTATTTCGTTGTAGTTAGTTATAGGATTCAATTTTGAAATCATGAGTTTGTACAGGCGTTAGACACTAAAGAGCGAATTCAATAATCCCGGAGAAACAATACCTTAAACGAATTTGTCGTTTAACGTTTGATCATAAATCAATTTTAACCTTCAATTTAAAACTCGTTTGTAGTTCGCCTATGGAGTCTGTACACATTTACCTCATTGGTATGTTTCAAAGGTCATAACTATCCCGTCTGGGATGTGCAGTTCTGGTAAGTTATCGCTCTTATGAACTAATAAAACTATACAGCCCCGTTACTCGCTCTTTCAAAGAAATATTCGAGATGTAAATGGGCCGTTTGATTATTTTATGTTTGTAATGAGTCACAAAACACTTCATTTACATTGCATACGTGAATTTGACGCACTTGGTGCGATGACAATCGCCTCTGGTTACGAAGATCAAGATTTTAAGTCGTGTAAAACGAGAATGCACATACTGTTGTTTGTATTCTGAAGATGTAAAGATCCAACTGGACAAAAGAGATCTGCCACACCAAATAAAAAAACAAATGTTTTTAACGAACTTGAGGAAATATTGAGTGATAAGTCTGCCACAAGACCCATGTTGGTAATTTCAACGGTGAAAAGTAACAACTGCAATGCAGATGAGACAAAGGTGAAGAAAAGACAAGCAGCAATGAAGATGCAGATGAAGAAAAAGAAAATTTTATCTTCCCACAAACCATAGCTAAGTCTAGTTTGCGTTCAAGGCTTGTCATATGTTTTATCCTTGTCACATGATACATGACTGAGTGATTATGCAACTAAGATGGCGTCTGTTTGTTTTATGTGAGAAAAGTACGTACTTTTTTGGAAAACAATTCGTGTAAAAACCTTGACATGTCTTGTCTAATCTTTATTTCATTGTTTATTGAGAAATTGCAAAGTTCAATGATTTTTTATTGAGTATTTTACTGACCAGACACTGAAAAGTTGTCATTTTCACGTAAAAAATCAGCGTATACGCGGTTATTTTTTTTGCAAAAGATTATGTGGTAACATGTTATTAATGCACCATCTAATATCGCTTTGAAATCTTTTATTTTACGGTATAATCTTTATTTGAAAATTTAAACTTTGTATAAATTATTAAAAAATAAAAGTTTGAATTAAAGATAAGATAAATTGTTATGTAGAGTATGATATGACATCTTGAAAATAGTTGCATAGTTGATCTTAATAGTTCTCTGTAACTTTCATTTTTCTTTGATACATGAAATCTCTGTTATTTCTTCCCCTTGAATACTCTTGTTATTGCAATTAGTTTGATTTCTATGTATTTGTAAAATAATTAACATAACTTAAAATATCCCTCAACAAATTATTGATATGAAAACATTTTAAAATGAAAAGAGACAAGTATATATTGAAGCATTTCTATTTTTCAAATATAGACAGTCCAACGAAAAATACATGCAGACGTCGTGGTTGAAATTGATCAGTTTATTCAGTATCAGAAAATTGCCGATAAGGTGTTTTGGGAGCGAGAGAGAGAAAGTTAAAAGTTCAACCTGATCTGTTTAATATACTTGACATTTGTAAACACTGCTAATATTAATAGCAATTTTGAAAAGAACTATCTTTATCAGTTGTTGTTCAGTATTTGAACATAGCTACATTCTTGTTCAAACAAGCAGATCAACACTTTATCAGCCAGTTTGTATGCGTTCATTTTCATTGACTTTGTCCAATTTTAAAATATAGTTTCATTAAGTATCTACAATTAATGAACTTTCTCCATAAAGTGTGGTATGTGACTATATTTTACCAAATATGATTTTTCTTATATATTGTTTGGTAGAATGAAAACGAAACGTCTATATAGTATTAGTAACAAATAGTTAGTATCAAAGTAGAGAGCTCTAGTATGTTTTTTATTCGACATGGCAAAAGCACTAATTGCAATAAAATTATGTGCTAAAAATGGATAACAATATTACACATTTTAATTATTTTGAATAACCTGCAAAATACCCATAATTACATTTCAGCTGACAATTTATGGCTACTGACAAATTCTTTTTAGTTTCCTTGGGGTGTTGATCTTTCTCTTTTTTAATTTCTCTCCTTTGTGTATGCAATTTACATTGCATTTTCTTTCTTTTCGCAAATACTCGCCTTGTGCGGAGGTATTGTACACGTCATTTGTCTCATTTGAAAATTAAGCTGTTTTAGTGGTGTGACCAAAAGTACTATTTTGTTCGCCGTGTGAACAATTCGCTGTGTGAACCATTGAAGTATATCGCAAACAAACACACACGGACCGTTACTTGGATTTTTCTTCCCACCACGATAAAAGAAATAAGATCAGCATAGCAAAAACTCTCCTACACCGTGCATTGAACCTTCCTAACACAACGCAAGGGAAAAACACTGAAATTGAATATGTCTCAAATGCACTGCGAGCTAATAATTATCCTTCGAATATTATTCGTAATATTCTAAAAGAAAAATCTTCAAAACCATTATCCTTTATTGTCCCTCCACCTGAAGAGTTAGTTTGGTATGTTTTTTAAATGGGCTATTTCCCAAGAGAATTGCAACAATTATACTGTCCTTCCTTTTATCAATGGTGTTACACAACCTATAACAAGAATTTTAAAGAAACATGACATTCAAGTTGTTAACTAGCCCTTTAAAACTTTACAACAAGAATTCCCTTCTCCTACGTTCAGACCCCTGTTTGAGAAGCAATGCAATGTAGTATATAAAATTCCCTGTGCTGACTGTGACTGGTGCTATATTGGAGAAACAGGTCGTTGTTTAGAAACTAGAAGAAAAGAACACATTAAGAATGTTAAAACTTTTACAAGTGGATCCGATATTGCTAAACACGCATGGTCATTCAACCACAAAATTGATTTCAACAACGCTACGGTCGTTGACAAAGGCTCTTTTCGCGTCAGAAAAACTTTAGAATCTTGGCATACCTCTGGTTCCAGTAATGCTGATAATAACTCAAAGCCACTTCCTAAACAATACAGTATTATTTTAAAGAAGTAGTACATTTTTCGTTATTATAGTTCTATTCTTATTCATTTTTTATCACACGTTACTTTTTATATATATACTACTGAACGTTTTTTTTCTCTTCATTCCATCTGATGAAGACTGTAGTAAAACAGTCGAAAGCTTAATTTTTATTATTTAATTTTTAACCAGAGAACGTTTTATATATTTTCAAAAAAGTACTATGTTAACCTTGTTTTGTTAAACATGTTTAGTTTAACATAGGTTAGTTAAGCAAGTTCAGTTGATGTGAATACTGGAAGCCCTGGGGTATTTTACCGTCATGCATGTAATAAATGTAACGATTTTGTGTTGTATGCTTCATCACTTCCTTGTCACTGTAGTATTCCTGTGGTCACAAAAGCTTGGTAAAAGTACTAGAGAAAGAAATATTAAATCATGTTGTGGATGTTCTTGTACAAAAACAGCTTTTGTTTATTTGTTAATTTATAATTTTCATTTCCCGAGAGAACCGGATAGAACCAAAATATCGAGGTCATCCGATCCTCTCTTCCTTTTCATGGTTGAAAGCTATCCGAAAAGATTGAGAAATTTGCTCAAATAGAGGCAAGAGAGCACCGCCGAACAACATTTGTTAATTTATAGCATTTATATAACCTTGATTCACGTATCAGAAGTTATTCATTCCACGAAACTATGTTATTCTTAGAAAAATAGTGATAAGCTAACTAAAAAAACTTTTTGTCTAGCTGTGAAGTTAAAAATATATTATCAAACACCAACACTAACTTTTTAAATAATGTAAAGATCGTCACGACATGTCACGAGTGCCTTTTGATTTATTTTGTGGAAATGAAAATATAGCGAAGCGATAGGCAAAAGCGTTGCCTCAATCCAGAATTTTCTGTACGAGAAAGCAACATTTGTCCATGGCAGAATCCCTAGAAGGAGTGCATTAGTAGAGGCGGTTTATATAAAAGGTCTGCGTAAAACTATTTTGCCGCAGTGTTCTATTTCATTTCTTGCTTCAGCCATGTTAAGTATCTCAATATAATGTTTCGTTCTTGGTTGCTTTGTTCTAGATCCTTATTAAAACTTAGTCAACATGAAATTGTAACAAGGATATTGAAAAGTTGGGACCGAAATAGAAATCGCAAACATAATGAAATTTGGTAAAAATGCGATCCTCCTGCTGCAAATACTTTGACTCTTCAGAAATTTAGAAACTATCCACTGGGCTTGAGGAAAATCTCTGTTTCACAAAATTCTAAGATGACCTTTTTGACAAATCATTGTCTAAAAACGTCAAAATTTTCATGAACGCTTGTAGATGCAAGGTGGCAAAGTTTGAGATCCTAGAAAAACTGCATTTTGAGGCAAAGAGAATTCTTTTAGGCACACTAAAGAAAAGTTGCCCAATCAATACTCACAAATCATAATGAGTCTGAAAATCCAAGAAAAGTTCTTGTTTGAGAAGCCAAAAGTTCGCAAAATTTTAAGAGAAGTCAATGTCATAACCCCCCAAAACTGAGGGGCTCCATATCTTGGAAGCAAGTTGTTGTCAAAGACTTTAAATGTCACTATTCCATATTTTGTGATTCTTTCAAACCATGAAAAGGAGGAGGGAACTGGTCGACCCCGATCTTTTTATTTTGCCTGGTTTTCTCTGGTTATGGCACTTAAGAATCATTGTCTGAGAAAACCGGGCAGAGGTGAAAGATGGGGGTCGGCCGATTTCCTTGAAACTTTCACCATT
>JAOBRB020114722.1:0-13649 GCA_027575285.2 Zoanthus pulchellus
TACAGATCCACAAGTCAGTAGTTCAAATCTTGGTGTATTCTAAATTAAAAAAGAAAAAAGAAAATAGTGTTGAGGCATAAGATGGTAAGACCAAGAAGAGAAAAAAAAGGGGGAGTAGAAAGTGGTTGTAGAAATAAAAGAAAAAAATAGTCGGTGGGTGGGTGGGGAGTGAGAGGGGTAGTAGAAGGAATATGAGGAAGGAATGTTTAAATCAGTTCTTCGACACTCTCACTGAATAAGAGCCTTTTTCAAGACTGCTCACGAACCCGTTACACAAAAATTAAGCCAGTTTTAAAAAACTTAAACTAGTTTAAAAAATTAAAATTGGTTTGAAAATTTCAATCGAAAGTGCAAATTCAAACCACAACATATACACGTAAAGATGCATAACAATCCACCAACATAGGGCGCTATGAGCGTAACTTATGTGGAATTTAGGAAACAACTTGTAAAATTCTAAATTTACATTTCTGATAACAAAAAAAGTTAATTTCTGAAAGGAAGGTAAACTAAGATTTTAACTTTAAAATTGGATTTAGATGGGTCTAAAAATTTACTGTTCTCTTTTTGTTTTTTTTTCCTAAATCACTCTAACTTTAAACATTCTAGCTATGTTCTGTGAGCCAGAAATGACTACCTTTTGCATCCTCTTCAAGACATCCTTTGTTCTTACACCGAAGTTCTTCAACGTCTTTAGACCATCCCCCTAGCACGTCAATGATCACATTCAGCTGGATGATCTTATATCATGGGTAGCGCCTTGCAAGTTCAAAGCGGATTGGTCCATACTTCTCTGTCTTCTTGGCTTATTTCTTCTCTCTATTTTCCAACCAAGGGCAGCTCGTCACAATATCTCTTGCTTGGTCACGTGGTTGACAAAACGTGCGTCGATTCTAATCTATTATTATTATTAATATTATTATTATTATTGTTGTTGTTGTTGTTGTTGTTATTGTTGCTCTTGCTGTTGTTAATATTATTATTAGTTCATTGGCCGTTTGATCATTTACATCTTGAAGCCTTCAGTAATTTGTGCAGAGTAATTGGGATCTTTTGTTCCAAATGCGATACTTCATTAGTCTAATGGTTTGCTCATTTACATCACAGTTTGTTATTTGTGCACGGTCAACGTCGTAATTCAATAGAAAAAAAGGTGAACAAAAACGTATAACAAAGAAAGTCAACTCTGCTAATTTTAATTTTAAAGATATTTATCCCTACCACTTCCTACGTCATGGTTTTACTCGACTACATCATGAGTAAGGATTTAACAAGTGTTGTTGTTTGGTTTATGAGCAGAAAAAGAAACAGAAGAGGTTCAGAAGAATGTAACTAAAAATTATTGGAACCTTTGGTATGAAGCTTATCTCCTTCCGAACAAGAAATTGATATCTTCATCTTCGTCCCTTGTTACCCGCTCAAAAAAAGTGTATTGTTACATTTCTCGCAGAGTAAGTTTGTTTTCTGTGTTTTAAGTGGTATCTTGCTGGGCACTTTACTCAATGTTTGTTATTTTATATTTGAACTAAGAGATAACAAGATAGCTATGTTATTGGTATAGATTAATGTAGAACTAACATATGAACCATCGACCTTCTAACAGTGTATACCATGTAGATTAGAATTTAATGGCGGTGGCTTGAAACAGTACTTCCCTCAAATTATCTTGGCGTTTCAGATATCTGGTTTTTGTGAAGTTTGAAACACAAACTTGGGAAAGTAGCTTGAACAAGCTTTATTGCAGTTTTCTTCCATAGTTTGGCTGGTTTGTACAATTGTGATATATCCGCTCGCAAGCTGTTTAAGATTTAAAAGATCGAAAAAGCTAATGCATGTTAAGAACATGGCCAAATAATTGCATATTGAATGCAAGGGATGCGTTGTACTGCAGATGTAAACCAATGCTTAAAATAACGTAAGGTTCAAAACATGAAGTTAAAAAAACTCAAGATTTTGATTTGATATCAGTAACACACGACCTTATTTATGTCTTTATTCAGAACATATTGCCAGCTTTGCAATTTTTTAAATTTTAATGCAAGAAACAAATTTCTAATAAACGTCAGTTATCAAGGAGGACGTGGTTGGACTTCGTTATCGCAGTCGATAAGATCTTTGCTTTCCAGCCACAAGGTCCCCATTTCGATCCAAGTATTTTGCCGACATTCGAATATTTGTGTGACTTTCTTTTCTGCCTAAGCCAACTCAGCTTTCCATCGTTCCGGGGTGGGAGCTTACTTGCGATGAATTAGTGTTCCGTCCAGGGGGTGTCAAAGACTCTCATTTGCCTTGCACTACGGAATCAAGAGATAAGCGCCCGTCCCCCTGGCCACTAGGCTCGAAAAAGGATTTAGCTTTTATCAACTTATGGTTTCGCGTGTTTCTTTGTCAGCACCTCACTCTAAAGGACTTCTACTTGATGATCATCCCGCGCCGCTTGTTCTCATTCCTTGTTCGACCAAGAACGAAGGTAAGACTCGATATGTGCACACAGATTATTGCTGTAAATTATGGTTGTAATTAATAATTATTCCAAGAGAACGCGTTGGATATGAGATGGTAAATAGCCTATAATCATCTCATACCCAACCAGCGCGAATGGAATAATTGTTTTATCAAATTTCATAAGTTTTCCGAACTTTTCGATACTTGAAAATAGCAACAAACTTTTAATAAATTGAGAAACAAGATTTTTTTGTTAGTTTCCATATATGGTCATTCGGTATATATGCTGATAACCGAGATTAAGTGAACCAATCAGAACGTTAGAAACGCAATATTCAAGATTGAAAATTTAATAACTATATTATAGCAGAGTTAGGCTTTTACTTCGTGTAGAGGACACAGATTTTTGAACCAATCAAAAGAAAGATAATGCTCACCCCAACTTTATTTCGGCCATTCACAAACCTTGTATAATTCTGTAATAGATTGGCTTTTACTTCGTGTAGAGGACACAGATTTTGAACCAATCAAAAGAAAGATAAAGATTACCCCAACCTTGTTTTGGCCAATCACAAACCTTGTTGAATTCCGTTTCCTCCATACGAAATAATACCCAAGAGTTCTTACTCTGCATGACCAGCTGGAATTCCTATCCTTTGTTATGTTTGTTCAAGCGTTAGGATGCCTTTGAAAGGAGGACCAGGAAAAATACGCAAAACAACCTTATCTTCCGACTGGGCGCACCACTGGTAGTCTAGTAATAGTTTTATAAAATAATTGCGATTCTTAAACGGCAACTTACAAAATATTGACATCCAGTTGAGAGAAGATATATTTCGTATTGGACGTAGTCGTGCAGCGATTGAGCGAAATTCGGTGAATATATTTTCTTCCAACGCGAAACCTGGTTAGCCCAATCGGTAAGGCGCCAGTCTGCTGTGCGGGAGGTCTCGGGTTCGATTCCCTGCCGGACCAACACTCAGGGTCTTAAAGTAATTAAGGAGAAAGTGGCTGCCTTTGCTTTAACATCTGCAAATGGTTAGATTTTCGCGTCTTCTCTGATAAGAACGTTAACCGTATCAATATGTAATACATGTTTATCTTTTCAGTGTATTGTTCTATTTTAGCTTAAATGCTAAAAGAAGCCGGCTCTCCTATGATTTCTCTGTCATTATCACTGCAGCTTACGTTGTATCCAGAAGATGAACGCTTTGATTATCCAGCATTTTCAGTAGACGATGGAGCCCAGCAACCGGTTACTGTTATGTGTAAAGACAGAAATATTCTTGTGGCCACATTTTCACTCCTGCTTCTTAAAAACATTGGTATGTACTTAAGGAATGAATCGAAAGACTTTTATGGTGAGAAGACTGCAAATAATAAGATGTTGTAAAATCTCTTGGTTTACTGACGCTTTGCCATTACAAATTTACACTTTAAATCCTTAAATGATTGGTTTTTTAATTTTGCCGTCTTGTGTTCCTTAATTTTTATTTGAATAGGATTTTCTCCATATAAGGCTATTTTTTTTTATTTGGGAATTAATATTAAAGTATAGTGTCAAATCTACTTTGTATGACTTTACTATCCCATTTGATTATGGTACAGTAAAAAACCTGATTGTCTTTTTATTCCATTTAGGTGGATCAGAAAGTTTTGCAAACAAGCAGAATTATTTCTTTCAAGAACTTATCGACTACCATGGTAGAACACGTAATCAATTAAAATTGAAGATTAAAAGAAATCGTTTACTTGAAAGTGTAAGTATAAAGTTCTGTTATCGTGTTTTGAAATCATATTCAAACATGTTTAATAGTATTTTGTTTACTTGAAAAAGCAAGTAGTCCTGATCTATCATTGATTTGGATAATGATAATGTCCAATATACTTGTTATACTCGTTCACTAGGTCCGAAAAACGCTTATAGTAAAAGCCAGGTTTATGAATCCAACTTATTTCGTATAATTTATTCCTCCCCAATAATTTTTGCTCTCCACATTTTAAAAATTATCAATGAAAGACTTCTCTTTCTTTTATATAATTATTCGATAAATGTAATACTCGTCATTTACGAAGGAATTAGTTACCATTTCTTCCCAGCCAGAAGCTTATGTAAGATCTTTGCTTTCTATGGTTCCCAGTTCAATCCCGTCATTTTTCAGAGATTCGAATATTTGTGTGACCTTGGCTTTTTCGCCTAAGCCAACTCAGCTTTCCATCCTCCTGGGGTAGGTAAATGAGTACCAGCGTCTGCTGGGAGCTAACCTGCGATGGATTAGTGTCCCTTCCAGGGGGGGTCAAAGACTCTCATCCGCTTAACATTACAGAAACCAGAATAGGTGCCGGCCCCGTGGGCTACTAGGCTTGTAAAAGAATTTAGTTTAGCTTATATCTTTTACGCTTATCACTGTAGTCTTACCAAGCTTGTAAAGGGCTGTTTGCAAGTGACTGGTGTCGTCGATTCGTTATACATTTTGACGGCGAAGAAGGTATGTTTGTATACTGTTTGACATTAATGTGAGTTTTGTACAAAATGTAGGCGGTTGGGTTTTGGTTTTAAGTTTATGGTTAAAGAAACATCTTAAATTAATGGATCGAACAGTATTAACATGCTTCAAGGTACTTTCCACATATTCAGTTTACAAAATTAACTTTTTGGAATATATTATAATGGTGGAATTTGGATTGCAAAATATACTCGTAACAAGGGTTCATTAACGTTCTTTAATTCCTTTTTTCGAGAGTTTTGACTCTCAAAAACTTTACTAAGATAATACAAGGCATGTATATTTGTTTTATTTCTTTCAAGTACTGTAAAAGTCGGAGACAGCCAATAATATTGCAACATCAGTTTTGTATTTCATAGCGCTTTGAAGACAAACTTTTAACCATTCAAATAGTAATCAGAAGGTCATGGGTTTGATTCCCGTTAGGGACTCTAACGATTTTTTGTTCTGAGAAAAATAAGCTTGTGACAGCACGAACATTTCATCCATAGCTATTTCCAAGCTACAGATGCTTTTTAAATTAACCATTCAAATGTGTACCTAAAAGTAATACATCAATCACGAAAGATGTGCAAAACTAAAATTAAATTAAAAATAAGAAAAAATAATACATAAAACTGCATAATGAATCTCTTTTTTAAATTAATTTTACATTTGCAAGCCATGCATGCATGGTAACGTCTTTGGTGTCTTTTGTTATAACTTGGTGAATTATTAAGGAGTTTAAGAATATATATTGGTAAGTTAGGTGAGTCTTATCACTCATGGACATCCATTCCCTTACAGGCTCCTCAGAGTAGTCAAACGAACAGAATCGTTTAAGGTTTTTTTATGCCCAGGAATACAAAAGACGGAATTTTTTAAAATTTCATTACCAAAACTGCAAAGGAGGTGTTGCCCATTCTTCCTAGTCAGAGACTAATGTTTAATTGCTAGAAGGCTCAGATCTTTGCTTAAAAGTCGACTTTATAGAGGGAGGAAAACCGGAGTACCCAAAGAAAAACCTTCGCGCCAGATCGAGATCCACAAGTCTCAGCCTACATGCAGATGAGCCCGGGAATCAATCCCGGTTCGTAGAGGTGGGAGGCACGCTCAGTGACCACTATGCCAACTGACGCCTGACATTTGGTTATGAGCAAATGGAATTTGATCAAACAAATAAAGATTTAAAGTAAAATTCTACCAAACTTGCTCCATAAGAAGTATGGTTACAAGTTGGTAGAGTTCAACTATACAGCAGAGATTGAGAAGTTTATAGGCATCGCTTCTTTTAAACTCTTTGGAAATATAGCCAATTTGTGATTTCAATGCGACCGTAATTGTATCGGGATTAGACCCTGTACAGTCGCTCTTCAGTTGTAAGAGTTGAAAATTAATTACAAACTAACTTTGACACTAACGGTTGCCGACTAGCCACAGACTAGTAGAAATTGAGTTTTGAGGTAGTAAATCTTCTATTTCCACTAGCCACTTTGAATTTCTGTCTTTATCAAAAAAAAAATTTCAAAATTGCAACGCTTGGCTAGTAAAAACCTTATTTGGCTAATGACGTCTACGTTGCCACTAGCCACTAGGTTAGTAAGTTGAAAAGTTGACCTTCCCAGATGGTAAGGCGCCAGTCTGCTGTGCGGGAGGTCTCGGGTTCGATTCCTGGCAGGACCACTATTCAGGGTCTGAAAGTAATTGAGGAGAAGGTGCTGCCTTTGCTTTAAACTGAGGAGAAGGTAGTGCCTTTGCTCTAACATTTGCAATGGTTAGATCTTCGCGTCTTCCCGGATAAGGACGTTAAACCGTATGCTCAGTCTCTCGATTTCTTTGTCGAGGGACTTAAAAGAACCCGCACACTTCTCTCAAAGAGTAGGGTGGTGATCCCGGTGTTGTGTTCTGCCTCTTCAACTGAGGGCACTTCTTATCGGCTGCCAATTTGCGCCATTACATGTGAGCCGCTCATCGGACTTTCTAAGACCCTCAAACTGTTAAAAACTGTGTTTATTTGTAAAGCGCTTAGAACTCTTAAGTATAAGTGCTATATAGTGTCGAGCCGTAATAACATATGTAGATGAATTGCCTGCTGTTGAATAATGCTGTAGGTAGATTTCATGACAAAACGCATATTTATTAAAAGAAATGAATTGTTTTGATACTATTTGAATATAATTAACCTAGGTCTTGACTGGGGCGGCCTTTGCAGAGAATGGATTGAGCTGCTTTGTGTAGAATTGTTTGCTCATGAAAAGAAGTTCTTTAGACGCTTCAACAAAGACGACCTTCAGGCCATGGTTAGAATGTGGTACTTTTACTACTTATATTCGTGCATATGTTATACTCGTTCACGTGTTCTAATCATGCATAGTAATGTTGTATTTATGCGGCATATGTTAAACCCGTGTGCATATGTAATCCTCGTGTATATGCATGCAATCTTTATGTATATGTAATCTTCGTGCATATGCAATCCTCGTGCGTACGTAATCCTCGTGCATATTTTATATTCCTGCAAAAGTTTTCCGTTTTTAATCTTTGACCATGTTAATGCTCTTGGTTGTTAATTCTTGCACTTATGCATTCCCTGTGCTTAATGAATTACTCCTCATCCGTATATAATCCTTATGTGTTTCTAATTATAGTGGTATTTGTAGTTTGTGCTTATTTAGTCTCCTTTCATTTGTAATCCTCGCTTTTGATTTTAGATAGCATTCAACTGATATATGTACTTATTTCTGGTACTTATTTTGTCTTCGTGCTTTTGTAGTCGTCGTGTTTACTTTTGTGCATGTGTATTCCTTTATGCTACGAACGTGTATAATCTTCGGGCGTATGCATCGTTTTGTGCATATTGTCCTTTTAAGGCTGTAACTAATCTAATGGAAACAATTGACTCGGTAATAATTTAAACATTTTCTTTTGTTTTCATCACTAGTCACTTAGATGTAGTTCACGACGTTTCGACTGCTTACTACTAGCCACTCGTAGCAAACCACCGCCATACACAATGCTGTACCAAACCAGTCGACTTCATCGCCTGAAGACAAGAACTAGCAGTAAGCAGTTGAAACCTTGCAAACTATATCTAAGTAACATGTTGTAAGACAAAAGAAGAGACTTAAATTATTAACCAACAGTCACGATGAATAACAGTACCTTTCGTAACAATTGACTCGGTATTTGTAAGAAATCCGCAGTACACTTCATGATTGTCAAGGGATTCCTTCACTGTAAATAAACTATATTTTAAGTGTAACAAAGCAAATCAAAAGTACAAGCCACAAAGCGTGTTGTTATTTGAGCCTTTAGATGGATGTACCAAATGCCACAATATGGCCGACGACGCTTTTCGAGTCACTCCTACCCATCCCCCATTCTTTCTTTAAAAATGTTTGTGAAAAATGTTTGAGTCAACATGAACAACTTGAGCTTCTTATGTACTTACCGACACACATTATATAATTGTATTTTACTACTTTTAATGATTATCAAGTTGAAATGTCTTTCCAGGTATTCTAGAAACGTGTTCGGAACAGTTTCCTTCTAACACTAATCAGCGCGTCTTATGTGTTA
Organism: Zoanthus pulchellus; assembly: GCA_027575285.2. Taxonomy (NCBI): domain Eukaryota; kingdom Metazoa; phylum Cnidaria; class Anthozoa; order Zoantharia; family Zoanthidae; genus Zoanthus; species Zoanthus pulchellus. The sequence continues at coordinate 8,511 of JAOBRB020114722.1, forward strand.
TATAACCTGAACAGACATAACTAGAATGCTGCTGAAAAGTTAGCTAAACATTTACTGTTCATCATCGGGATTTCTTATATAGATCTTGTTTGCAAATGCTAAGCCGCCGTGCTCAAGAGACATCTGTTGATTTCAGGTCCATCCAAACCCTAACCGACCGAATCACTTAAAGGTCAAGTACTATGAGTTTGCTGGTCACATTGTTGGGAAATGTCTGTACGAGTCTGCACAATGTTCGTCAAGGAGGCAAAATGTGAAAGCACGTTTTACTCGCTCATTCCTAGCTCAAATACTTGGTCTGCGTGTCCATTACAAGGTAAGGACTGAACGCCGAGTTACATTCTGTCAGTTTACATCTAAAGATCACCTTGCAATCCTAATTACGATTGCTAAAGCTAGAGATCAAGTTTAACGAGGGAGATCAGTTTAGGTAATGATAGTCAGCTTTGGTACTAGAGATCAGGTTATATGAGAAAGGTTAAACAAGTTAAGAGACACCAAATTGTATAGGAAGATCATATTATTCAATTATTATCAAGTTAGGTTAAAGTAAGGGTGTCAAGTTAGTTAAGCGATATCATATTAAGTAAGATCTATCAAGTTAGGTAATTAAGGGAGGTCAAGTTGGGTATGTGAGGTAAAGTTAAGTTAGAAAGGTAAAGTTAAGTAAGGATTAGGTAAAAGAGGTCAAGATGTTTTCTTTTGATAAAAGCATAAAAATATTAATTTTAAAATTCTAAACTAAATCTCTTCGCCTACGGCTTCGCTTTTGTTTTCCCGAGTTTCAAAACTCCTAGAAATGGCTACATAATGCACCTAAAAAGAAAAATAAATCGGAATCTATTAAAAATCAACAGTTTTCGAAAGAGAAAACAAAATCCGGCAGAATATATTTCAACTTGTACTCACCTTTCAGCTTTGTCATTTTTTGCCTTTTGACAAGGAGAACAACAACGATCGAAACACTTGGTCGCTTGCAAACAACGTTGCATTTTTTATTTTAAATTGTCCTCGCTGCATACATAGATATTATTTTTAAGGTATATAGTTTTGTTTCATTTTGTCTAAAAGCTTCCAACTCGCTAGTTCACTAAGGTGCTGTTTACATGATATCGGAACGAGTTTTATTCATTCAATCGTCATATATTTCACTGCATCTGTTTACTTGATCCCGAGAGGAAATGATGTCATTCCAGAATGAGTTCATTCCGCTTTTCAATCCGATTGAAATTCTCGTTCTGGGATGGAATTTCATTCTGGTATCATGTAAACTGAAAACGAATTTCGTTTCGAGACGAAAACAGAAGTGCGTACAGTCGTTTGATCGAGCAGAGTATACGCATTGTTTAAAAAATAGGCGGAAAACATTGCGAATGAACTGCGATTTTTTTTCCTTCCAGAAGCAGCGCTCATCGACTTTGCCGGTTCCTCCACTACAAATCCGTACTGCCTGGCCTTATCTAGTGAGATTTTTTCTTAATCAATCAATCAATCAATCAATCAATCAATCATCAATCAATCAATCATCAATCAACCTATCAATCAATAAATAAATCAATCAATAACTTTATTTATCCTCGGAATTACCAACAGTCCAACGAGGCTGGTTTACATGTAAACCGTTCTAACTATAAAAGATATATAAAAATAATAGCTACAAAAAATTTTAATAAAATACTTGTATAGCAAGGCTAATAACACTATATAAAATAAGCCAGCTAATCAGAGTGACGGCTGATGTCCATTTTGAAGGACTGGACAGACTCAGTTTTGGCGGAATGGAAATCAAGCTGAAATTGAATTTAGCTTTTTACTTAATCGTTTTCCACATTTATTTCTGTGCTCTTTTTGTGTATCATACCGTAGTATTTTGAGAGTGACGACAAGGAACTTTACCGGAGCAAGATCAAGTACATTAAGGACAATGATCCGAAAGATCTTGACGTATTCTTTGCTGATGAAGAATACAATGAACAGGGACAGCTATGCAGAGTAAGTTAAGCGTAATGTATGAGATCCATACACGTTTATAACTTTATTCTTTACATGCATAATATATTTGATAGGTATATTCTACATTTTGGTTGAATAATCATTTTAGCGCATTCATGCGCACATGCGCAAGTAAATAATGAGTATCGTGAGGTTGAAATGCTGACAGAAGTAGACAAGTAGACCTTACGCAGTAATTCGTTAACTGAAATTGTGGACCGAAGACGGAAGTAAAAATGTCCTCACCACTAATTCCTTCCAAAACTTACGCAGTCTGTTTTACATGTTTTTGGCATTCGCAATCTTTTGGCTTTTCGTTTCTGTTACATTTTGCTGAAAATTTGTAATCGCGTGCATTTTGTCTTTACTTTTAGATAAGTTAGCCATTGTTGTAAATTCTCAAATACTCTAAATTTTGCAGAATGTTGAACTCAAACCAGGAGGGTCCCAGATACCAGTTACCCAGGACAACAAAATGGAGTACCTCGAACTTCTGGCCCAGTGGAGACTCTCCTCCAGCGTTAGCCGCGAGATGGAAGCCTTTCAAAAAGGTTTTTTAAAAAATATACTAAAAGAATATACTAGAAGTTGCCAGTGGTAAGGTACATTGCTGAGAGTTATAGCTTGTGGGTGAATGATGTCAGGGCAGTTGGTAAGATTTCTCCTTAACAACCACAAGGTCCCCAGCTTGATCCGGGCAGTTTTCCGTGATTCGAATATTTATGTGTGATCTTGTTTCCCGCCTAAACCAATTCAGCTTTCCATCCTTCCGGGGTTGATAAATGAGCACCAGCGTCTGCTGGGAGTTAACCTGCGATGGGTTAAAGTTCCGTCCGGGGAGAGTTAAAAACTCTCGTCTGCTTAACATTGCAGTAACCGGAGATCAGCTCTGGCTCTATGGGTTTGTAAAAGATGTAGCTTTGCTAGCTAACCAGCGTACTTTACAGTAAAATTCATTTCCTGACGAGGGTATTCCACGTTAAATTTCACGACAAATACCATATTGCACAAACTGCGCAGTAGTGAGTGTCATATGTTTTTTCGAGTGAAATTTAGCTCGGAATACCCGAGTCTGGCAATGAATTTTAGTCTAATCGCAAAGCAGTTTTTCTCTTTAAAAAAACTGTTGGTCTTCTGCCAGTGCCGATATAAAGTTAAAGGCATCTTTATTGTTTGACGTAAAATAACAGCAACTTAGCTATTTGACAAGGATTAAAAAGTGAAAACGACAAAATTGGTCTGTGAACAACGTGGAGTCGTTCAATGAAGAGTCACATCAACAACCTATAGTGGATGCGCCTTCCACCCGTCTTAACTGATACGAAACAAAATTGGTCTGTGAACAACGTGGAGTCGTTCAATGAAGAGGCACGTCAACAACCTATAGTGGATGCGTCTTGCAACCGTCTTAACTGATACGAATCAAAGTTGGTCTGTGAACAACGTGGAGTCGTTCAATGAAGAGTCACATCAACAACCTATAGTGGATGCGTCTTGCACCCGTCTTAACTGATACGAATCAAAGTTGGTCTGTGAACAACGTGGAGTCGTTCAATGAAGAGTCACATCAACAACCTATAGTGGATGCGTCTTGCACCCGTCTTAACTGATACGAATAAAAATACAACTAACTAAAAAACTTTGCGCGACGTTCCTCTTGACGGATAATGCATCCTCTGAGTGACAAAGCTGCCATTGACAATTTCATTATTGCTCGCCGGTTATGAATGAACCATCAATACGAAATAATCTACATGATATCTTTTCGATCAAATTGTCGTTTCATTTGACTTTAGTTAAAAGTATTGATACAGTTCATGTTCGCAAAAGGGATGTAACGTTAATTGTCTCTTGAAGCAGTAAATTTTGCCAAGGCTCATTTTCTTCTTTTAGTGTCTGTTTCTGCCTCAATTTGTTCTTAATTTGTTCTAATTTCTGTGCACTGTTTGAAACAATGAAAACTGTAAATCAGAGCAGGAAGATAAGGAATTGAAAACAAGTGCTGATCATCTGTGTAACTTTTAGTATTACATGAAAATGATGAACAAGTATATCATTTGGAACAATAGTAACAAGAATAGGACTCAGAGAGCGCAGACCTCCGCCAAGCATTTTGTGATCCCCACGCAACATTACAGTCTTTGTAAATACAAGAATTCAAGAAAAAAATTCTTAATATGGATTTTTACACTTGCAGCACGAGTGTTACTACAAGTGTAAATTACAATTGTATTCATACAATTGTAAATGACGCTGAGTGTGCTTGGAGTCTTGTGTGCTAGTAAATTCAAAGTGATCCAAAATCCAGATTTTTTCCGCATCACCCTCAAAATTTAATCAGTTCTTCTATAACCCATTTCTAACAACATATGAAAAAAATTTCATCAAAATCCGTCCATAGCTTTTTGAGTTATGTTGCTAACTAACAAAGAAATTAAACTAAAGTCGTGTTCACACTAGAGGCCCAAATGGAAGCGCAGACAAAGACGCAAGCGCAAGGACATTCACACCAGCGACGCAAGTGATGCAAGCTATGCAGTCGTTTGTGTCTGCGTTTGTGTCATCCCCATTCACACTTGGAAATTTGTGAAGCAAGAACAAACGCAAGCTCAAGGTATGCGCAAGAAAAAGGAATTTTTTGTTTTTCTTGCGTCTGCGTCTGCGTCAAGTGACATTCAAACTTGTTTTCATTACGTCTGCGTCTGCGTCTTCGCTTGCGTTTGCGTCTGTAGTGATAATACGTCTTAACACTGGACTTACAAGATCGACTCTTTTACCCGGTTTGTTTAGCAGAATCTCAACCTTACCAAACTCCTTATCCGTTGAATTTGATTGTGAATACAAGAATTCGCATTCGAAGAGATTTTATTATTTTTATTCTTTTAACCCTGTCAGTTCCAGTTGAATTGCTAAATTATCCTTACTTGGGCCCATACTTCTCATTGAATAAGTTTGAGAGAATGTTTTTTTTTTATCTTCTGTCTGTAGCTTGCTTAGTTTGATCAGTTTTCATTTTCTCATTACCAGTTGTTGTATTTTGTATGTGTTTAGTAAGGAGATATTTGTTGCCGCAGGGTTTTCAATAAAGTTTGAAGGAGGTGGTGAAAGTACAGGAATAGACGGCGAAGTGGCTGATATTTCTCATTT
>JAOBRB020114935.1:0-13643 GCA_027575285.2 Zoanthus pulchellus
AATCGTGCGTCTGTCCTCTAATAGATCATAGGCAAAAACCAATCAAAATCCGTGAATATCTTGGATTATTATATAAACTAATATTGATGTTGATACTAGGATATTCGGTGTTTGCTGAACCAATCAAGCAGCTCTCAATTATTTTCTTTCTTCTGGAGACCATTTAAAAATTAACTGGTAGGTTAGCAATTGTACTTATTACTATAAATTATCACAGAAAGGGCATAATGAGATTAAATTCATTAGGTGCAACAATTAAAAATGTTTTACTAAAACCTAGCGCCAAAATTGTTTACTTACATCCAGTTCAACTGATTGTCATTTTTGTTTTTTCGAGTATTAATTATTTAAAATTAAGTCGCCAGTACAAACATTTTAGTCGCCATGGTACTTAAGGACAAAAAGTGGTCGCAGCTTGTAGAGTTGCCATAGGACGCGCAAACTGCCAATCATATTCTATAGCTTTGTATTAACCTTGGAAATTGAAGTTAAGGGAGCCAGTCAGAACGCGAAAGAATACATATCGTTTGTTTTGGTGCATGCCAATCTAGCTTATACTAATTCTGATGAAATTATAAAAAAAATGAAACTGATTGTTCAAGATGTAGCCTAACTAAAGTATAAGCTTGTTAAACGGTTTTAAAGTTAAAGGAAACTTGTGGACTTGTGTTCAAGGATTTACAATTACCGTTTCTGATGGTTATACAGTACAAAATGCTTTGCTGTTCATATTTATTGCTTGCATCACTTCTAACTCACCTGAAATCAGCGTTGTAAGCACTAGCACGAGTTGCTCTCGCAGCATTTCAGCCTCCAAATGTTTGTCACACCAAAACGTTACCCACAATGCCTTGACACTTCATAGTGGTTTATGAAATTTGTTTTTCAATCCCAATAACAAAACAATAAGATTGTAAATAAGAAGGCAAATAATAAACAAAATATACAAATACAATTCATAACAAATAGTAATACAACAAAAAATACAGATTTGAAAATAAAAATTCTTTTTCAAGAACTTAAAAAAATCACAAGCAGGAAATTTTTTTAAAAAAATTGGGGCTAAACATGCATGAACAAGGAAGATTTGCTAAAAACAATGTTTTTACACATTTCTAAAAAGTAAAACATTCAAGCTACGATACAATGAATACTAGGACTGTTTTTTTTTTTGTTTTCTTTTAACAACTAAAAACAGTTCTGCACCTTAAGGTTAAAGTTTTTTCTTTTTTATGATACAAGAAAATTTGCTGAGTTTTTCAAAACTCTCCTAGGCAATCCATTCAGTTATCCGTTAAAAACCTTTTTTGTACATGGGAAAATGTCTAATTTTTGAAACTGAATAACCTGATAATGTATATTGTTATGTAAAACTAAAAAATACGCACAAAAGGAGTACCTTTGTTGTTGCTTTTAAACAGAAAAACGCTTTCTTTTCTACAACAGCCAAACAACTAACTTATCACTAAAAAACTAAAAGTTGTTAAAGATTGATGCACCTGTGACATGAAGTGCCAATGGAGGGTGTCAAACTGGTTAAATAAATAAAACCGGAAAATAGAAAGGATTTATGGATGTCAAATTACGAATTAGTAGTCGTGTAGCAAATTACTTAGTCCTGACATTATTTCAGGGAATCGGTATATTTAATGGTTTGGGGATGAAGAAGACAGTTTTAACCGGCAGCTGGGTTACTCTCAAAAATCCGTGCTAAAATTAAACAATAAACATATTCCTTCAAATGTCTAAATACAATAATGGACACCAATTTCAAACAAAGTTACTTAAAAAGACTCATCAAAAATGTTACGCAATCAGTTTAATTGCAGTCAATGACAAACCAAAATGAAAAATAGCGAATATCTTGCAATTGTACGCTCTGATTGCCTAAACGACTCGCCATAGTTACAAATCGTCCCATTTGATTCCTAGTAGTTAACTTTATTAATGCCAGTTCATCCAAAATAGCCGAGTGATAAAATAGTTTAGACCTTTGCTCTGCTACGATAATGACCCCGGAACTCCATTCGACCTCCAGGTTATTTCATTAACAAAGAATGACTACAAAATAATATCTTATCACGTGAGACAAGATCTATGCTTTATAACTGTGCACATGTTCAGTCAATATGTGAGTAAAACACTAAACGCAATTATTGCTTTTCCAATGTTTAATATCGTAAGAGCTCAACAACACGCTAGAAAGTAGGGCGATTTAAGCTAATAAAACACTTTGAATTCAATAAGCAAACCCTAAACAAAGATCTCATAGAAAAATCCTTTGCGGTGATAAATATCGAAATCCTAATAACCGTGCTTTATCTAAAAAGCACTTCGCGATGGATGCTTTGCATAGTCAGACCAATAAAAGGTTCACAAATCTTTGATTTCTTCTAACACACTTAGCTTTCATCAAGCTATAAGACATTTAAGACCATAACTTGTACACTGTTGGAAATGTTATTTTTGATGTCCATCTAATGCTATTGCACTCTTCTTGTGTGTCATTTTTTTCCTCGTCTTTTTTTAGTCTGTCCCTTCCTCTTCCACTACAAAGTAATACAAAAAATGTCAGTCAAGGAAAGCAACATATAAACTGCACGGCCACGCAATATGATGGCATTATAATATTATCTATAAGTAACGTTTCCTTTACTTTAATCTGTAATGCTCAGCCTCAGGTGTTACTAGAACATGATTACTGATGATTACAGTTGGCGGAGGGTGGATGATGTATGCTAGATGGTCAGCGAGAACGGAAAAACAAAACAAAAAGTGTTATAAAAATTATGGTAAATTTCAAACGAGCGTTAAAAATGTTCCCTGTATCGCAGAAATCACAATAACCAGTGTTTATTACATTTTCCAGACCTTTCGACAAAGTACTCCTAATCCCGGCAAAGCTTTGGGAATTGTTCAAAGGCAGAAGCAAGTTGGATCTTTTATACAATCTAATGGCTATGGGCCATTTCCATACTAATATAAAAATAAAAAATCAGTTATTTATGAAAAGAGATTCATAATAACTTTGCTGTCAAAAAAACTGAGTAGAGTGCAAGATACAGAGAATATAGTTTAGAATGGCCACGTGACGGTATAATAGGAATAATCTGAAGAATTGCGGTGTATTATTTTTGTAGCGAAAGTTGATATCAATGTCATGGTGCTGTGTAAGAGGATGAGGGATGTAACTAATAACTACAGGACACCTAAACAGACATGCATTAGGCTATAGGAGTCACGCAGAGTAGCCAAAAACAACCGATCGTTTTGGAAATGAAAACAAACGTTTACTACGATCGTTTTTTTTTTCGGTGGAAGAAGATAGAAAATCGAGTAGCTAAAGTGTGGTTAAAAAAGCTACAGCCGTTAAATTATATTCTAATGGAAAAAAGCTGTTTCCTCTCGGTGTAAGTGTCCAGGCTTCTCTGAGACCTTTGGTTTGCGATCGCAAGGTTATAATTACGACAACTTTCCTTTGCCGAACGCGAGAACTGAATTTAGCAAAGGGTAAAACCAAGCACATGAGTCCCAAGTTATTTTAAAAGCAAAATTCGAATCCAATCAACTTAAGGTTACCGTTCAGTTTGAAACCGATGAAAATAACCTGAAAATGAGATTATTCGTTATTTGGATAAATAATAGTTCTAAAGTGTGACGTCACGTTGCCATGACGCTACAAGTTTTTTTCTAAACAAACTTCTGACTGTAATGACGGCTCTAGCGTGATAATGTTCTTTCGATATTTTCCCTTGATTTTGAAATAAGAATAGAAAAAAGATGAAACTCAATTGATGTATTTATATTTATTTCACTCGTAAAACATGATTTCTGATCATTTGCTACAAAAACGAGATGAACAAGACATTGTTATCGGCTGCATTGCAACGAAACCATTTTCAGTGCTTTGCTGTAGATTCTAATTATCAGTTTGAGAGGGAAACCTTTAAATTCCTTGGTTTTCCCACTAAAAAAAAGAATTCAAGTGCTGGAAGAACTTGATTGGGTTTGTATTTGCTTTAAAACGTTTATATTTTCTTTTTCGGTTGTTCTTGTTCGGTAAGCGCAATGTTTAGAAATATACAGTTCAAGGACTAGCTTTTTCCACCTGATGGTGAAAGTCAGGCAGAAGTATACAAGTCTTCATGTAGCTCTGTTGTTTCATTTCAGTGTTTTAACCATTTCAAATATTTTTAAAAGTTTTGCTCCTGTTTAGCATACTACTTTCTTTAAAGATATGATGTCTACAATCCCTTCAAGAAGGATAACAAGATCAGCTTTACAAGTTGCAACATAGTCACTGACTGTACAGACATAAAGGTTGTAGCACCTTGGCTCGTGATCCAGCAAAAAGCAGTATACTCAAGTTGTAGAGGAATGAACTCCTTTAAAGGTACTGCTAGTGTTGCCCCCAATTGAGTATAATAGCATTTTATGTGAGCAATTTGTATCCAGGATCTGACTCTCACAAGAGTATTGTTGAGAAGTCAAGACAATGTGACCACCTCTCTCTTGGAGATTAGGTGTTGGCAGATGAAGGATATCTGATACAAAATATTGTTTCAAAAGATATTGCTGTCAACATTCAACTACAGTTAATGCAGTTATAGAGACTATATTACTTTGTAACACATTAATTTTTTGTCATGTAATAGATTGTTATTCATCGTTTTTATCATTTGCTATTTGTCTTATAAGGTTTTGTTAATATGCTGCATGACGTTGTTAAATTTCTTGTATATATTTTCAAGTAGTTTTTAACAATGGTGAACATTGCCCTAAAAAGTATATTCCGATTTTTCTTCTAAACCTAAAACTAAAATAATAAAAGCTTTTTCTAGACTGCTCATAAAATCTGATATACAAAAATCAAATTGGCTTAAAAATTTTAATACGTTTTACAATTTCAAATCAAGGGCAAATCTAATCAACAACATACACACCTGCTGATCAATATTTATTACCAAAAACTAATATTACACCAGTAAACACTAGAGACACATATGGTTGAAATGAGATACGTCAAAGTCAAGTGTAATGAAACTGTCAAAAAAAGTATTCGTAAAAAAACTTGAAATACTTTGCCAAGAAAACATCTACCTAAGTAATTGCTATGCGTTTTCCGTACGATTTCAGATCGGTGTATAGCGTGTTTCGAACTTGCCCTGTGGGCTGTCTTCCAACGGATTGTAGCATTTTGGTGGGGGGAACATTTGGCACTGGCACTCAATGTCAGTTCGGCTCAAGTTGAAATTGTGAATCACATGGAAGAAAATAGCCGCTACGTGCCTGCAGTAGTAGGAACCTCGGGGACAAACAAATTCTTTGAATTTATCTTGAATTTCTCGTGCAGGTTTACCATTGAAAACAAAATAAGAGTAAATCACCTATTCATATTCATTGAGCAGGACACAAGTCATAGCATAGCGAGGCGCCACGAGCAGTCTGATTGATTGCCTAACGAAAACTCACCGTGACGGCAGATCGTACTTGGTTCTCTTGCTTGGTTCTCTCCTCTGTTAATTGACTTTTGTTTTCCAGCGTAGAAAAAATGCCAAAAATCCATCGATATAGCGTCCCCATGTGACAGGCGGTATTAAGCGATCTCACGCATACGCATACGTTTCTGTCTAGTTCACCTTTTTTTGTAGCAAATGATAAGAAGTGAAGTTTTGCGAGTAAAATAAATAAAAATACATCAATTGAGTTCCGTCTTCTTTCTATTTCAAATTCAAGGTAAAACATCGAAAGCACACTCTCACGCTACAGACGCCATTACAATAAAAATTTTGTTTAGAACAGAAAATTTTAGCGTCATGGGAACGTGAGGTCACACCTTTAGTACTCTATTAGTAAACCTTTAAATATGTGCAAAACAAATTTGCAATATATCATTTCAAGAACGAGATTTTGATATAGAACTCTATTGTTTTGACAGTTGCCCTTTGGCGTCAGTTTCGCCGGATTATAAAAAATCAACTCTGTCGATTTGTTCAGTTTCGCACTTCGTGGGAGATATTACGGCCGAAAGTGATTTTGATTGGCGCAATGTTCTAGTGGGCGCAGAAAAATAAACATATCATGCGGTGGGCTTAAAAGCAACCTCGTACCCAGGCTCTTCCCTCCCCCAAGAGAAAGTTGAGGGAAGAGCCTGGGTACGAGGTTGGCTTGGAAGAATGCCAAAGCTACGGCGAAACACTCGAGGTTCCAACTTGGGGAGTTTTTCGCAAATAACACTGAATTTGGCAGTTTTACAGCTTAATAACTGAAGTTCAAAAATGTGTCAGCGTTTTTTAAAATTTTCAAAACTTTTACAGTTATTGGGATAAAACTCTGCTGCTTTCGTTTTCAAAGCGGCCTTTCAAAAAACACCGACACATTTTTGGACTTCAATTAGTGTCAAATAAGAAAATATAATTAGTGATGCCATCAAACGCAGTATGTTGGACTTGAAACTCCCGAAAAAGAAGACAATGGTTCTTTTTATTTATTTGAAATTTCTAAATAAAAATTAAACAGCGATTTACAGAATTTAATAAACTTTTCAGTGATATATAGGTTTATATGGTTACGTTGCGAATTAGCAGAGATATGCTCTACTAACCAAAAACACCGCTTAAACTGAACGGTAACCTTAACTTAGATTTCTCTTAGTACACTGACACCAACACTAAACATCGTCTAATGTTATCATAACAGTAACTACCGTAAAACAGCTCTCTTATTGTCCGGTGTGTACACAGATATTTTCACTTAACTGAAATTCATTTCACTCCGGTCAATTCTGCTATTAGAAATAATTTCACGAAACTTTGAAAATGAAAATAAAATGTAAATGTTTTTCGGCAAATCAGTTTGGATTATTAACACAAGTTTGTTTTCTTTTATAAATCTTTGGTCTTTTTCCAAAAACGGATTCAACGTGTCAGATTCTTCTTGCTTCGTCGCCATCTTGTTAAATGGGCATAGTCACGGTTCTGCGCATGATCGAAATGTGAGCTGAGATCTAACAACAGCTTTGTTTATTTGTCCAATCGAAATGCCCAAATGATATCTCTCAGCAGGATTGTTTATTTAAGCACAGCGCAAAGTGTTAAGATAAAAAACCTTTTGTCAGAATAATAACTGCAGACGAGATAATATTTGCTATTTTGCTCTAAAGCGAACTTTTAGAATTATCGAATGGCGACCTCCAGTCTTTCATCAAGTGGAATAATTCAGGTAAGAAAGGAATTATTGCGGCTTTCAAAGATTTGCAATGTTTATTTACTTATGTGCTATTCGGAAGTTGCAATGATCACAGCAATTATTTATTTACAATTTCAATTATGAATATATTTTTCTTTGATATATAGTAAAGTAACGAACAAGGTTTTTCTTGCAGAATCCAGGAAGCTATCTATTTATATTCAGTCCCTTATGGAAAGTTTCAAAGACAAAATTAATTCGAAAACGATAGAAGATCAAAAGAGCAATTGCTCTCGTTGCATTTCCAAGGAGAGAAGCTGCGAAAGCTGTATCGCTGGCAAATATAACATACGATTTAAACAATTTTCAAGTCTCGTGTAATTTCTTGATAATCAAATACGTTGGTTGGTCAAATACCATACCAATTTGGATCTCTTGCTAACTTCAGAAACAGTGCCACTCAATATTCTTTCATCTAAACTACTTTGTCATTCGTTTTGAATCAATCCCACGTAAAAATATTTAAATTATGTAAGTTTTTAGACTAGAAAATATAAAAATAACAAAACAAAAATATAATGTTTATTGAAGAAACAAATATTTTAATCTTGGCAGACGATGTTAAAACACAAGAAAGATAATACACGATTTACAACTGCACCAAGTGAAGTTTCAATCGTTCCGGGCCGGAACAGATTTGAAAACCTCAGATTTCGGGAGCATGCGCATAACCGTGACAGGCCCCATTTAACTGAAGTTACGAAGAAGCGGCAAAAAAGTTTATTAAGTTCCTATCTAGGTAGGTAAACATTAAAATTACTATTAATTATTATTTTTCTCTTTATTCTTTCTATATATATCTACACACCGAACGCATTGCAATTACATTTGTCAAACATTAAAATTACCGCTTACTCTCTTGTTTAATAAACCAAAAAATGCAGTTGTTTTCAATAAATTTATGTTTTTGTAGTTTCGGTTTGAAAACAAACACGGCAGGTTTGGGAGGTCCATACCCGGGGTCCGTACCATAACTTACGGACCCCGAACTGACCAATCAGACCGCGCGAAATTCGCTGGCCATATAATAGAGATTTTTATTAAAGTCATCAGTTATCAAGTTACTGCTTCTCCGAAAATAGTATCAATTGTGATTTTCAATTTATCATTGCCGCGGGCTTCAAGTTTGAGTTTGTGCCTACCCAAACTGGCTGCTGGCGCAGTAACATTGTATATTAATGACGTTTCAAAGTACAACATAATAGATAAAACAGGAAATGAAGCTTTTCAGGCACTTTGGATCGAAATATTTCAATCGAAAAGTACTAATATAATCTGTCGGGCTTTTTTTTGTCTAATGGTTGATATTAACATAATTAAATATCCACAGAATTTCTGTCTTACTTTGAAAAGACTCGAGTTTATTTCAACTATACAGTGACAAATATTCGTGTACATAACGATTCAGCCATATTTTTAATAGACAATGTCTTTTCTAACCTCGAATAGATTTTTCCATTTGCCGATAACTATAACTAAGTTGTAAGATTGACTTGAAATTAAATTATCTAATTATTATCAAATGTCTTATGTCTGGCACAACTGACACTTAGCTAACACTGTTAAAACTTATAAAAGCCTAACACAACAAAGCAAACCATAGTCTTGTTAATCAGGTTCATTAATAAGCAAGAATATAAACACTTTGCAGTTGGCTAAAAAACTACAAACTTACCTTTTTAAATTTCGAGTTTCGTGGTGTTGATCTATAAGATATAATATTCAAATTCAGATTCAGATATATTTTCGCACTCTTTACAATACAATGATATACAATGTAATACAATGTAAGAAAAAATAACAGTGTTCGAGTGAGTAAATTATGTCATGAATGTGCGTAGAGGCTAAAGTGGCTAAAGCTTTCAAGTTAACCACTACCCCAGTGTTTGTAGTTGACTTTGACAGGGAAAAAACAGTCAGTTAATAAGTTATTCAAGTAGAGATCACTAGATTAGTACTAAGTAGCTGTAGAGAGGAATAATAATAAGAAAGAAAGAATAATAATAACTATTTCAGGAATGGAACTAAGGAAAGATAGTGACATTTTTAAGAGCAAGTTACTAATGGAAGAATCTTTACACTTTTATGTTACAAATTATTAAGAAGAAGTAATTTATATTCATTTTTAAACCTTTTGTGTGGCAATATTTTTAATGAAGTTGGGATATTTTCCCAAGTTCTTAAGGCAATAGCTTTGAATCTTGATAAGCCATAGTTTGTCCTGGAGGCTGGATTAAATAGGTTATCTTTTAAGGCATATCTAGTAATATGGATATCTTGAACAGATAGATTTAGGTCACAGAAGGCATTAGGAATGTTAGTTTTAGTATACTTAAATTTATGTATAAGAATATTGACTTTTAGCTTTAATAGGTTGTCTAGTGTAAGTATATGTAGAAGTTTGTAAAGGGGGAGGGTGGCACTTTCTCTAGTGTGAGCAAATAAAATAGATCGTATACATTTGTTCTGCTTGGTTTTAATTTTTTGTATAAGAAACTGGCTAGCTGAGCCCCAACTCAATAAAGCATAATTAACATATGGGAATATTAAAGTATAGTAGAGGTGTTTGAGTGCGCCTACAGAAGTATAGAATCTAAGTTTATTTGAAATACCTATGTTCTTTGTAAGCTTGTTATTAATGTGTTTTATGTTCGGTTCCCATTTTAAGTGATTATCAATAAAGACACCTAAATATTTTATCTGTTTTGTACATTCTTTATCACATATTGTAAATGATATGTTAAGGTTTTTCTGGGAGAGGTAATAAGCAATTACTTAGCTTAATTGATAGTTTAATCAGAGCACGTTATTCAAGAACATAAGCAAGTTCATTATTAACAACTGTTTTCAACTCATTAAGGTCTTTTGATGAGTACAATATGTTGGTATCGTCCGCAAATATTCTAAATAAAATTTTATGTGATGAGTTTGGGAGATCATTTATATACAGAAGAAATAAGATGGGACCTTTGGTAGATCCTTGTGGGACTCCACAAGGAATATTTCTTAAATCAGATTCATATTCCTCAACTTTAACATACTGCTGTAGATTGCTTAAATAGCTTGTAAACCAGATGTGTGGTAATCCTCGAATTTCATATTTGGACAATTTTGCTAGAATAATTTGATGGTTAATAATATCAAATTCTCTTGAGAAGTCCAAAAAAATACCATAAGTCATTTGTTTTCATCTATAGCTGTTTTCAAATTCTCCACTGTTTCTAAGATGGTATACTCAGACGAGTAGCCATTTCTAAAACCAAATTGATAATTGTATAATATGCTAATGTTTTTCTATAAAGTTTATAAGTTGATTATAAACCAGTTTTTCAAGGACTTTACTGAATACAGATATAATAGCTATTGGTCTGTAATTACAAGGTTCTGTAGCATCTCCACCTTTAAAAACTGAAGTTTATATTCTGGAGATTTTAAAAAATTCAGGTATCACTCCTGTTGTTATTGATTTATTATATATTTTAGTAAATGGAACAGATATTTGGTGGCTAGCAAGCTTAATAAACTTATTAGGTACCTTTAAATAACCCTTATCGAATCGAGATTCTGTAATTGGGGAAAGGATAAAACTATAACAAGGGGGATTTGTTTATATAATGAGTAGGATCTTTTGTTGATGAGTTACTTTTTATTCTACGCGCACGTGTTGGACCTACACTGGTAAAATAGTTATTAAATTTGTCAGCTATATCAGCTTCGTTAGTATAGGTTTTATTTTCATAGACATGTTTAGTAGGAAGAGATTGTCCCTTCGTTTTACGTTTAATTATACTTCCTATGACTTTCCAAGTAGACAGTTGTAATACTCAGTGTTACTTTTATTTTTAATATATGTACCAATGTGTTTGCGTATTTCTTATACATTTTATTTTCTCTATAGTTCTGCAGAGACAATGTGGATTGTACATCCTTTGCTTTTTCTTAATTGATTTGAGAATTCCGGCTGTGATCCATGGTCTGTTCAATTGCTTTTGTTTACTTTGCCTAGCTTGTTTAATAGGAGCATGCTTATTTACTATGTTTATAATAACATCATTTAAGGTTTTAACGGAAGGTTGTAATATATTTTCCCAATTTATTTTATTAATATCACTTAAGTGTTCTTTGTTAAATTTAGAGAAATCTCTAAATGATTGCTCGTTTAAGTACACAAAACATCATAGACTGAACTTAAACAGTTTACTTGATATCGCCTAGTAACTAATACAGGTAACTACAAAACATTTTATATCCTCTACCTTTGAGTAGGCATTGAGAAGATATTTTACACCAGCAACTGAGTGTGTAAAATGTTTAACAATTGAGGCGCCAATTTGGACGAAAGCTTAAAACATAAATGGGTACGAAATGAAACTTTCAATATTATTTTTCCTTTTCTCTGGTTAACCAACAGGAAGAATCTAACCAAGAACCTCTGCAAGTGAATGAAATATAAAATACCGGGAGTGTCGTGTTTTTCGAATTTGATTTTAGAGAACGATACGGCACCATGCCATTGCGAACACTTGTGGGGTACTTTATAGTTGTGCAAAACATTCCAAAACTATTTTCTATTCTCTGGCAAACAAAGAAACTTAGCACCCTATTTAGACTAAAAGACGAGAACAAACAGTCGCCTCACACTGTTTACATCGGCACGTGTTCATGCAACCAGGAATATGTCGGTCAAACAAGTCGAAACCTCATAGCACGCATCAATGAACACGAAGATATTTCCAAAGTATCAGAAGCAGTCCGTCACTTATCTTCACACCCTCTTCATTCATTCTGTTGGAAGCTTACTGTATCTGTCCATGCACTATTGGTTCCTTCACCAAATTACTGAAGCTCTCATAATAAGAAAATACCATCCCGTACTTAATAAACAAGTTCAAGCCTTCACAGTGTCTCTCTTCCCTAAAAGAATCGCATGAAAAATAGCCTGTCAATCTATAAAGACTTAGTTTTCTGTTTACTTAGAATAGTTTTAACCTGTTGATGGCCCATGTGGTTGAAAACGTTTGTTTTTTATAAAATATTTTTACTGTTTGTATATATTACTAAGAAACAAAAAACACTGCTTACCGTTTCGTTCTTGTAAACTCCTCTGATGGCTGTAAAATGAAAAATAAATAATATATATACATAACGCTTAAATTATAATATTAAATAAACTAAATTGATTAAAAAAGCAAAAGCTAAAAGATTTTTCAAATACATTTTTAAAAAAGAGGACGAAGTCTAACCCGCGTAACGTTAGTTTTAAGTTACAAAGCGAAATTGGATAAAGATACAGTATACAGGGTTCAAAATAGGATAAAGATACAGTATACAGGGATAAAAATAGGATAAAGATACAGTATACAGGGTTCAAAATAAGATAAAGATACAGTATACAGGGTTCAAAATAGGATAAAGATACAGTATACAGGGTTCAAAATAACATTTAAAAATTTTCCTTTATTTCGTAAGCTCTTTTGTTTGGTCCAAAATTTTTGCCAGCTGTTTTCGTAGCATAGTAAATTATCTTGTTTGCAAAACGGTATAAACATAAATAACGAACAAGACAACTGTGATGTGGAAACAAAAACCGCCGGCAAGGTCCAAAATCTGCCGGCTATCGCATCCTGGTATAACATGAGTATATAAAATGTGAAACAATACTAACTAGACGCGCGTACACACGCGTATACTCGGGCTGCCTAATGTTTGGATTGATAATGATGAGTCTAAAGTTTATTTATGCCAAGTTTATGCTTGTATTACAAAATGAATGATTCGGCCTAAAAGTTGCTGTTAGCTGCAACGCTAACAATCACAGGAACGCGAGCAATAATCCAATGTCTTAAAACAAAGTAAAGAAAATCTCTTATATCATAGTAATTGTCAATAAGAAGTTCACAAAAAATCAAGAACATAGTATATAAAATGTCCTATCATAAAATTAATTCTCGTCAGTTCTGTACAAACTGTGATAACTGTCAGTTTACAGACACTACGCTTAGTGAGATTTTTTCTATGGTTGAAAGCATTTATGACAGTTGACAGCTCGATTTAATTCGTATAATGAATTTTCAAACCGTATTTATTTTGTTTATTTTTTTCTTCTATGGAACTTTAACTATATGTTTAACTTATACTATAAAAATAATTTCTTATATAAACTTGGGTTGTAAAAAAGCAAAGCACTATGAAAAATAAACTTTTCAGCTGACGGTTAAATTTGGAAACTTGAAGTTTATAAACTAATAAAGAACTAGACGCGTACACACGCGTTTACTCGGGCTACATAATGCTTGGATTCATAATTATGTTCTAAATTTTTATTTATGCCAGGTTTTATGCTTGTATCACAAAATGAATGATTCAGCCTAAAAATTGCCGTTAGCCGCTCTGCT
>JAOBRB020115046.1:0-13641 GCA_027575285.2 Zoanthus pulchellus
CTGATTTGTAAAGCGCCTTTGAGCATATCCATATGGAAAGGGCGCTATATAAATCCTAAGTTATTATTATTATTATTCTACAGAGTCTGGAAAGGTATTTTCAGGATTCGGGATTTGACCAAAATATGCATGCAGGTTTTGGGAAAATGCCAAATACCTTAAAAGGATTCGAGATTTATGACTATTTCAGAAGAACATAAAACATGTAACTTTTCCAATCAATCAAACTTTTATATTGTGCATACCCTTTTATAGTTAGAGGAATGGAAAGCTTAATTGTTTTACAAGTTTAAGAAAATGCCCAAAATGGCAAATACACACCTTTAACTTTTTTTCTTCTGCTAAAATAACTCCCCTTTAGGTGAGTTTTTTGAAAAAAAAAACAGATGTTATGAAAGTGGTGAATATAATTATGGGATGTGGGATTCACATGAGAAATAGCAGGATCAGTAACACCCCTTCCAGAAACCTGAAGTTGTGCAGGAAAATATTTTCCAAGTGCAACCCAGGCCATAGATGTACATACAATAGAACAAGCACACGAGTTACTAACTCAATTTCTCATTGGTACTGTAGAAAGCATTACCCTTTAAATCTTACCATCTTGCAAAAGGTTTACTACTGTATGAATGACTAAACTCAATTACCTTCGTACTTGTGCTATAGTTTCTCGGTTTTTGTATCTGCTGAATTTCTGCGTGTAATTCAATGTTTTCATAAAGACTTCTGAAAGCTCCAGTTCTTCCTCTGCACTTTCATTTTGAGTTTTTCTGTGTTCAAGCAACATGTACACTTCTGAATTCAACAAGGTTTCTGCTTTTTCAAACTCTAAAATTGGATAATGAACTATAATTAAAAATTTTGGATTAAATATAACAGGACAATGTTTTATACAGTCAAACCTTGATTATCCGGACTTGTCGGGACCATGGTAAATAGCCCAGATAATTAAGAAGCCAGATAATTGTAAACATAAATATTAATGAGATAGAAATGTAAACAAAAGTTTACAGCAAAGAAAACACCATTTTAAATCTACACAGTCTGTACATGTATGTATTTGCAAATAAAAACTTTCAGTTCCGGTATTTACAAATGTGTAAAATGTTTAAGCACTTCTGTTTGCTTTAAAAACTTGTACAGTAGCTTGATAGCATTGTGAAGTCCATCATTTGTCTTAGCTGCATTAACTGCACAGGGTCAGTATCGCTCTGTGATTCCATCCACAACAAGAATTTTTATAATATAGATAGGACCCTACGTGCGCTCTGATTGGTCGAAAATCTACGTTTTATCAGTCTGAGAGTATAAAACATAGAAAAAGCGTGTTTTATTGTTTTTCAGAGCACGTGTAGGGTCCTATCTATATCATAAAGCAAATAACAAGCAAATGATCGTTTAACTGTGCTGGCCATTTGAGAACACTCGAGAAATGTATTAAACACTCGCCTGCGGCTCGTGTTTTTTACATTTCCCTCGTGTTCTCAAACAGCTGTCGTGTTTTATCACAGTCTAAAACCCGGCTTAGGCTTCTTTATTAGTTAATTTAATAACAGCCAACGAGTTGTTCCTTTCAGATTTCAATTATTAGACTACAGATTATCTACATTGAAAGGGCTATCGAATCATTATTGATCCTCCTGGCTGGGCGTGTTGTAGGTTGACAGAGGACCATCGTTATACTTGTATATCATATATATACGTGAGTAAAGAATAAATATGAGTAATGATATGAGTAACGAGTAATGGCTCGGAAATAATAAAATTATAAGTTCTCGACTTCAATTCAAATAACATTACCACGATCTAAAAACAAGAACGAATCGACAATATAAAAAAAACTATAGACTAGATAAGGACCTAAAACAGGTAAGTTTTATTTATTTTTACTACCTTTCGGAAACTGAAGTTCCGTTGCATCTTCTTCATCTGCCTGTGGAGGTTGAGATAACTCACCAGACGCCATATTGGTTTATCAACAAGCAACCTAGTTTCCAGATCTTCTTAGCGGTCGTTTTCGTACTTAGGCTTATTACACCGCCGTAGAGTGTCGTATGAACCTGGGTACGAGTTTGTAATTCTCGCACCAACATGTCTAGTGAAATAGCCTATAAGTGGGAATACACATGTGCAGGTGGGTTTTTCAAAGGTGGGTTAAATTAAATTTTATCCTTGAGTTAAGCAAATTTTTTAAAATTATCAACTATTTACTATGCCCTTTTTTGATTGCTCACAACAAATGACCGAATTACAAATAAAAGGGGACACTCAAGTTATTTAACTTGGCGGGCTTTTGGGGCGCACGTCCAACCGTGTTTTCACTAGGGTTGTCCACATTATGCCGACATAAAGTTTGAGCATAATAATGAGGAATAGGCATCGAGCATTATGCCAGCATAATAGTAAGAAAAGTTCCCGGAAATATGTCAAAATATCAAAAATAAATAAATAGATAGGAGTTAGGCGCAATGTCGAAATTGGGATTCCTTATTTCCTTTGGAGAAATATACCTGACAATAGACTAAGGCCTAGATTGCCCTTCACCACAACTGGTATCCTTGTAATAAGGTCACAGTTTTTATTAATCTTCCATTGGTTCGTCTTAACACACACAGAATTACTTGCCCAGACGACCTATTTTGGTTAGACCGTCGTTGAAGACGCATTTCGAAAACTACTTCTTCCAGACGGATAATGCGTCTTGTGCCCGTATTTATACTAGATGTATAACCAGACGAACTACAAAAGTTTACCCAAGTTCGTCCAGACGGATAATGTGTCCCTAGTATAAAAACGGTTCATCCTCGGTGTAAGAACCTGTGAAGTTTTTCTTTATTTTATCACTATTTTGTTCGTTCTATTGTTTTTGATTCCATTGTTTTCTTTGTTCTACGTAATTCGTGAACTTCACAGGTTCTTACACAGAACTAAACCCATAAAAGCGACCCCTTAAAGCATCCATTACATTTCATGTAAAACAATCTCAATAATACATTTGATCCAGGCCCTCCCCCTTCTCCTCACAACATGATCGAGCAAGAATTTAACCTTGCGAGTCGAGTAAGCGCCGCGGGAAACTATGGGATAACATTTTATCATGACGACCAAAACGGAAAAACAGTCCACAGGTAGCCTGCAATAAAATCTAATTTGTCTTTAAAGCAAAAAGTACTTTTAACTCCAAAGTTATTTTTACAAACAACCTTAAAAACAATTTTTTGCTGTCCTGAAAACATGAAAATTGTGTTAAAATGACGTCATGTCTTGTTTCCACATCTCCCCCCATCCAGCAAAATTTCTGCGTAAGGGCTTGTCAGCATTAACCTGCTTTTTAACAACTGTGACCAGCAGGATCAGAATAAAATTTTCAATTCACCTTCTTCAGAAAATTATCTACTTTTAACTCAACAGATATGTTACTTTTGTTGCAAAGACACGGATAAAATCTGGATGGAAAAAAAACTATCGAGGTAATTACTAAATTAGATATGTAAATTCTACCAAGAAAGCAAAGCAAAGCCAAAAGAATTATTGCATTTAAATTGTTTTGCAGCTAGATTAAACCTTGCTGAAAACTTATTGCTAACATTTTGTTGGCAACACTAACGATTCAACATTATTGTTTCCTGAAATTAGTTATCATTTTTCGTCTGCACGAGAATACGAGGATTTTCTTTGTCCTCTTCGGCAAACGACGGTAACCATCACTTTCTTGTTCTGACAATGTAAATTATTAACTCTTGGACATGCTGTAATCAGTTTTTGTTGTATACTTATTAGTTTTCTATACTACATTGTATAACTGCTTGCAAATTTTTCTGAACATCCTTGATTTTTTCGTGACAGAAACACGAAATTTCATTACTCAATCTTATGAATCTGCACGAAAAATAGTTTCCTGAGAACGGAATAAAAATTAATTTTATGTTGGCAGCCCTGGGCCATTAGCCCTTTAAACATACCGTAAATTGGTAAATAGCACTAATTGTATCTGAGCCATTTCCACAATAGATATCTGAACAAAGATAACTAGAATGCTGCTGAACAAAAACAGTTACAGTTCATTAACAGAGCTACTTACAAATTCTGTGTAACTCTAAAATTGATTTTAACTCCATTAAATCCTTTACAAGTGGAGCCACATACTATGTGAGCACAGTAACTGAACGTTACAGTAAAATAAGGAAAATCAAAAGATCAAAGACTACTACGACAAAGAATGGCCATTTAAGGAAACCAAATGAAACTCTTATCAAATCTGCGAGGACTTAATTGTGCCTTAAAATATCTCAGAACGGGTAAACGCTTCATCAAGTTTATCATGATTACAATCATATCACAACCTAGACTGCGAGACGGCCTTCTTGTAGGCAGCGGACTTTGCAAATTCCCAACAAAAATGCTCTGCTCTCAGGCTAATCACAACCCTTTTATTAGCAACACGTGCAATGTAAACTCTGCCTTTCGTTTCACTACGTTTTCATCACAGAAACCGCTAAAAAAACTTTGCAAATGTGTCTGCTGCGATTTCTATTCTAACCAAAATGCCACGATTTTCAAGGTCGTCATCTGTTTCAAGAACACAATGCGCAAATTTAGCAAACACAACGCGATCTGAACAAACAACGCAAAAATGCGCCCGCTTTTCATGCTAACGTTCGGAGAAAGAAATGGCGTTGTGTTCACAACGGGACTTTGTAGTTTGTCATTGATAAACGGAACATGACGCAAAGAAATAGAAGTTGCAAAGTGTTTACATGAAAAAAGAAAACATTTAAAACAGTTTAATAATATTTCGTCAGAAGCAAGTACTTTTGTATCTTGAAAAAACTGAGACCTATATTTTCATGTTCCGGGATTGTGTTATCTTAGCATAGACTGATAGAACGACAGTCGAAAAGTTACTAATTCCAATGAAACTTTTATACTTTTATTTAATTTACTTTTTTATTTACTTCTATGATGATTAACATTTTTAACTATAATTTATTGACTTTTGTAAGTTCTAAAATTTGATTCGTTCTAGAAGAAAAAGATTTAAGCGTAAAACGCAATGTTATGATCAGCCATTCACAAAGCAGATTTATTCATTATTGAACAGCTCCTCACAAAATGAGGTATATCATGTTTTTTGTCTTTTGTGCTCTACGATAGGTTAACTAACCTAGAATTTTCAGTTTTGCTATCATAAAGTCACAACGGAAACAAGGTTCAGATTAATAATTGATCGATCGGTGAAAATTAATGTTCTTCCTATGATTATAATAATGAAGATGTTCTACAGCAGTCAGCAGTCTTTAAATGTTTTTTCGATTCAGTGTACCTCAATACCGTATGGAGTCTGGAGTAAAATATGCCGCTAAATATGAGCACAGTGTTAGCCCTTTCACTCCCAAACAGTTACCAACAATCAACTTCTCCTTAAATGACAAATACAGAGTAAGACATTTGTTAATGAGAAAATAAAAATTGATCAAACAAAGCAAACTACTGAAGATTAAAAGTGAAAACCTATCAAACTTGATCAATGAAAAGTTTGCGATCAAGTTGGGAGAACTTAATTCAACTGGGACTGAAAGGGATAATAACCGTACAAATGATTAAAAGTGAAATTCTCTCAAACTTGTTCAATGAAAAGTATGGGCTCAAGTTACGAGAATTTTATAATTCAACTGGGACTGAACGGGTTAATTAGGTTCCTATACACCACAGAAAATCTGCAAATGAGCCATATCGACTCCGAATAAATCGCTGTGCAAATCCTAATAAGTTTTCTGTTGACGAAGGGCGTATTTCTCGTGATAACAATAGCAGAGAAACTCCCAGAGTTTAGGATAACATGTTATCGGTTAGAAAAGAAAGTATCGTTGTGCTAAGGGGATTATCTTGGCAGGCTTGCAGTGAATAAGTTCTTTCTTTGTGGGATCCTTTTTATCAACCACGTGCACCTTGTACGTCTGTGGATCCACTACAAACAAACAAGAACAAGTGATGGTCAATAGATCATCCCAACTGGTTGACCTTAACATTTTTAACGACATTTATAATATGCTTTCAAAAGCATACTATGGCTATGGCTGTGGCTGCTGCTCTTGTCATAGATGGTTTTTGTTATATGGATATCATCCGTAGCTGTGGCTATGGTTATTGCTGTCGCTGTAAACAAATAGTTCTGGCTTTATGACTATGATTAAGGCTATGGGACTGCAGATACAGTCTAAAATGGTGCCTTAATTTTGAATGTGATGATCGCAAACCGAACGTTACCTGAGAAACCGATATGATGGTCCAATAATTTTAAATATATTATTATATAACCGTCACTGATACAATACCGTAAAATCCCACTTATAAGCCCTGGGCTTATATAACTTCGTAAGGGGCTTTTTGTGGGCTAATAAACGGGGGCGGGGCTTATAAGCGAAATAGAAAAAGTGTTTCGGAACGACGAGATAAAACGTATCTCAAAAACAAATTAAAGCTAACATACCATTTAATTTTGAGTTACATTTACGATACAATTTTCGTGCGTCACAATAAACAGAGAATTTATTTCAAAAACCCCTATTCTTGGGTTTCACCCAATCCCGAGAGATACAAAAAACAAAAGACAAAGCGGCCATGTTGGTTCACTAAGCAAAAGAAATCATCAAAATTCTTTAGTTAAAGGGCACCAACATGGCCGCTATGACGTCAGGTGAAAGCCACCAAAAAAAACCGACTTATCCAACTGGAACAACTGGAACGGAACAGAACGAAAATAAAAATACTACTGTACAAGCCGTAACGTAACCTATTCGCCTGTTTACCGTGTAAAAACGGTCTTTTCTGTAGTATTAACAAAGTTCATAATCGTATTTCGATATTCAGAACAATTTCATAGTTTCATAGTTCCAATTCAAGTGACTACTATTAGACAAAGCAAGGACGCAGTAGCACCATCATGAACAAAGTTCTAAGTAACATTTTAAATCATTCCATTAACTCCAAGTTAACACTCAACTGAAGTTCCAAGTTCGTCTTCGTTATCATCTTTGTCAACGTCTGATTCGTCACTCTCCAGACGAAAGTCCATCACTGATTCATCATTTGATGCTGGCATTTGGTAATTTGGAATCCCCTCGATGTTGACTGCACTGTTTTCTGATCCATCAACAGACAAGGATATAGCGCATTTCTTGAAGCTTCTTACAATTATGTCTTTCTTCTGGTTTGCCACTTGCCACGCCACAACCACCCACTTGGTCAAAAGAACTCGCCTATCCGAGGCTGTCAATTTGCCCTCAGTGTACAAAGCCCGGAATTTTTACTCATGTGGGCTTCGTGCTTGAGCTTCACTGCCTCCTTACATAAAGCAGCTTTATCAGCATCTGCGAAGACATCTGCGACGAGGATCTTTCCTGTCGATGAAGCAGTGTGGGGATTTGTGAATACGTTGGCCCATTCTGAGGCCAACCATTCTTTCATGATAACTTTGTCGCAACAAACTTTCTCTTGAAACATCACACGTACCCTTGGGTCCCAGTTATCTTGCTCCCTCTTTAATATCCTTTTTCCCTTTCCACGAAATATAATAGTTGGTCTAACACGTGGATTGCCATCTGCGAAAACTGTAAGCTGTACTGTGCACTGACGCTTGTCTAACCCTGAAGCTGCGTAGTTCAAGTTTAAGTACATTAAAAACTGCTGGATTGAACCTAGCTGTAGTTTGTTCTTTTACTACTCCAAAGCATTGCAGTTTAACAGTTATGTTGAAAATGAACAGAGGAACAGTACTCATAGCGTTGCTATTTATGCATGAACATTTCTTTCTTTCTTTCTTTCTTTAGTATCTTTATAATCATTGCTCTAAAATCCACAGCCACTTGTTTGTGCCTGTAACTTTCGATTAAAAACTTTAATGTTTAAAAAGAAACGCAAAAGGAACACACTAGTCTTATACATGTACACTAGATGGGCTTATAAACGGGGGGGGAGGGCCTTATATCCGGAGTAATGTCTTCGTTGGCTAATAGATTGGCTTATATTCGGTGGGGGGCTTAAAACCGGGGGCAGGGGCTTATAAGTGGGATTTTACGGTATACAATTGAGACAATGAATGCTTTTATTAATAGAGGAAAACAGCAAATAATTAAATTAAAATATATAAAAGGACTTTATGAAAAGACAAACGGATTAAATGTTACCCGTATTTGAGCAACTGATTGACCAATCATATCCAGGCAAGAAGTCACGTAATTACCGTAATTAGTCGTTATCGGCCCGCGTTAGTGAACGTTTTGAAGAGAGCAGTTTCCCATTTGGCCTTGCATATTGATAATAACGAAGGTTTTTATTTGAAATGATTATAATCGTAGTAGTCATGATAAAAAGTTAACAGCTACCAACCTGTCAGTTTTGGTAAGTTATTGTTGAGAACCATATCCAGCTTTGTAATCGACCGACATCTTGACAAAAACACATTAATATCAGTATTTTTAAAGTGACGAATTGGCATTAAATTCAAACACAAATTTTAATGTGTAAAACTAAGGCATGGTTGTGCTCTGATATTAACATATTAATAATACGCAACCAGTTAAAAACAAATTTACAATCCGCAAACGTAACAAAGAACTTAATTGTCAAGCAAAACACCGAAAAGGTAATAAATATTGTATTTCTTTATGTTATACACAAACTATCAAAGTTCATTCTTCACGTATTCCTGTTGGAAGAGAGGGTATCACGTGTACGTGAACAGTTGTCGCTGTTTGCCAGTAAGCAAGCGCTCAGCTGGCAACGAAATGTTATGGGACTGGTAACTAACAAAACTGGAAGTGAATTTAAATTCAGTGCGACTTGCAGTTTGTCTTGTGGTTCCGCGACGGCCCACTGAGAAAACCTCGGCAGATCAGCGGTCATGGGACCAAAACACATGCGTCCTTCGGTCTCAGTCAATATTATATTATATTTATTTTATTTTGAATGGTAACTCGGTTCTGCTTTTCACACTTCATCAGTCATGCACCACCATCGTCTGAATGTTTTTCCTTTCAAACGATTGAATATACTTACTTTTTGATGGGCACAATTCTTTTTGAAATTCCATACGATTCCACAACTTTCTTTTTTGCTGCATCCTAAAAAGAACATTTTCGTAATTTCGCTTTCACTCAAACACAGTTTCAAGTTTAAAAATGTGGAACTACGAGAAAAATCCAGATGATTTGGAGGAAGGACTAGAGTTAAAGCAAGCAAAAAAATGTCGACGAAATTTAAGAGCTATAAAGAAATTTTCCTTCTTCCGATTATTGGAAAATCTTTAAATAGGAGGGCTGTGATGAGGGGCATAATGGAGTTATGAGCAATGTGGAGGAGCAACATGAAAGAGCAATGCGGGGAGACATAATGGAGAGGCAATGTGGAGGAGCAATATGCAAGAGCAATATGAAGGGACATAATGGAGAGGCAATGTGGAGGAGCAATATGCAAGAGCAATATGAAGGGACATACTGGAGGGGCAATGTAGAGGAGCACTATGCAAGAGCAATGTGGAGGGGCATAATGGAGGAGCAAGATGGAGGGGCAATGTGGAGGGGCAATATGCAAGAGCAATGTGGAGGAACATAATGGAGGAGCAATATGCAAGTGCAATGTGGAAGGACATAATGGAGGGGCAATGTGTACAGTAGGAGCAATATACAAGAGCAATGTTGAAGGATATAATGGAGGAGCAAAGTGGAGCAGCTCTTTGAATCATGATTAGAAAATGGTGGATTAACAAGGTGGAGTAGCACGGTGAAGAACCTGTAGTGACGAGCAATGCAATGACATTATGTAAAGGAGCTATCTAAATAAACTAAAAGAAGACCGCGTGTGAAAATAAATACCAGTTTATAATAACTCAGTTACTTTTTATTGCCAAATAAATGCAAACGACAGCAGAAGATCAGATCAGGAGAAGAAAATTATTGTATAGAGAATGTTTCGTAATGACAAAACGGGGACAGGCAAGCTGTAGAAAAAGTGACTAAACGAAATCTTCAAAAGCCGTATATCGTCAGATTTGTAACAATCTTACTAAAAGCTTTGCTGCTTGTCAGCTACACACCTATATTATATTAAGTACACGACGGATTCGCATGAAACTACATCGATAAACTGACCTTGCTAACGAAGATGATAGAGTTCGTGCCAACCGATTTACCAAATGCACCAAACATTGGTCTCTGCTTCACAGGTTGAGGTGTAGGAATTGAAGCGTTTGGATTACCTTGATACACAAATAAACTTGATTAAAACAAAGAAACTTTATGACATTAGAATTTAGAAATACTGATAAATACATATAGAAACACGTAACTTGCCAAGTTCGCGATTTTAAAAGAATAAAATCAGCGAAATTAACACATTTTGTTATAGCTTTTTCATCTGACACAACAACTGAGAAAAAAAAGAACCAAAGGGTACAAAATTGTTCTTCGAGCAAAGGAGCATGTGCGTTGCATGCCAGTACAAATATTGTCTGAAAGAATTTTGAAAAAGTCTGGCGGAGTTTGTTTAAACAGTTCGCCCCAGGCTGGGGCATAGGTCGCTGGCGTGGGAGCGCCACTTCATCCTGTCCTGGGCCCCAGCTTCCAGTTGTCCCCACGAATAACCTGCCTGCTGTGCTTCTAGGACAGTTAATCTCCTCCATGTTGTTCTAGGCCAGCCTCGCTTCCTC
Source organism: Zoanthus pulchellus (assembly GCA_027575285.2). NCBI lineage: Eukaryota > Metazoa > Cnidaria > Anthozoa > Zoantharia > Zoanthidae > Zoanthus > Zoanthus pulchellus. The sequence goes on from JAOBRB020115046.1 coordinate 10,706, forward strand.
TTCCCTCACGGGTTCCACTTCAGGGCTTGAAGTGTTATGTTAGTTGCTGGCTTTCACAGGGTATGACCAAGCTAACAGGTACCGTCAAATAAATTATTTCAAATTATTTCCCTGTCTATTATTATATTAAAGTGTTGTCTTTTCCAAGGCTCACTGATATTGCAATATCTTGCATGTTTATTATAAAAAATATACAAATCTAATCCATACGCCATACACTTGCTGTGTATGAGCGTGAACGTTTTTCGCCTTTCGACGCAAACAGTGTTCGTGACTGTGATATTTAAAGTGCCTATATCGCCTACAGGGTTTTTGTGTTAATATTCCAGAAAAAAATTTTCGATTAAGCAACTTCTTTGCCACTAAATCGAGCAGCAAAATTCTTGTGCAGGCCAAGTATTAATTAGATGGCCGGGAGTTACTGAGTCTGGGTCCAGCATACTCTGTGACGTCACTTCAGGAATTGCCGACTGTTCATTTTAGTGTTTCAATGTATTTCCAAACAAACTATGTTTTTAAAACACTAGTCTACGCATTTTAAAGGTATTGAAATCGCAAAATACATTTTTCGCCATCTAGACACTTTAAATGCATATGTTTTTTTGCTTCGTTAACAAAATTCAGCTTCTGTTATGTACGTGCAGTAAGTTTCGATTTAAATATTTCCCGATGGTTGAATGTTATATTGTCAACTGCTGAAAAAAATCTTCTAATTAACTTTTGCCAGGAATATTTTTAAAATAATGAAATACAGATTCGAATGCTAGCAAATTCATTTAAGATCCAAATGCCCCAAGGGGCCGGCGCTTATCTCCGCTTTCTGTTAAGCAAATTAGAATCTTTGATTCCACCTGAACGAGGGTACTATTCCATCGCAGACCTGTTAACTCGCAGTAGGCTCTATTACCATTTACCTACCCGAAAAGATAGAGCTGAGTAAGATTAGGCGGAAACGAAAGTCGCACGAAAACTCAATCGGCAAAAGAGCTGAGATCGAACATGGGATCTAGTGGTTGGGAAGCAGACCACAATATGCCAACCACGCTGGGTTTGCATTCATCGCGGTATTTACCTACAGTATATGCAGTGGTCACTCACCCATTTGAGACCAGGCGATCTGACCTCCTTTTAGAATAAGCTCAGGCTTGGCTCCAAAGAAGGCTGGGTTCCAAAGAACAAGATCAGCAAGTTTGTTTACCTGCATATAAATATCAAACAGACTTAAATAGGAGTTCCGTTCATCGTTTGAACTGTCAAATTGTTTATAGAGGATTAATAAATAATACACGTCATGATAATCTGCAATCTCTATAATCTCTGGATACAGAATGAATTGAAAGAACGAGTGATTAAAAATACAAGTTCAGTAAGAATTAACGCTGTATGCGGTGTTAGTGTGTAGAACGCTTAAAAACGTTTATTGTGTTATCATATAAGTATACGTTACAGTTTATACTTGTTCATATTTTGGATGAAACCTTTTGTTATCAGGTTCCTTTCAGTTACAAAATTTGTTGATGTTCTGAACAACAGAATAATACAATATTTCTAACACAAAATCTGCCATTGATATAAAACACCATACTGCATAGAAAAATAGTACCTACGTGCACTGAGCGTCTACTTTTAATATTAGGAATAATTTCAAATCAAAATCACACCTCTACGGATCCTATGACGTCACTCATGCCGTGAGCAATGGCTGGGTTGATGGTGTACTTGGCAACGTAACGACGAGCCCGGATGTTGTCATTTTCGCCCTGCAAGAGAAAGAACAACATGATTAAAGAAACTAAACATTTATTACGTTTTACCCACTAATCGCTTTTACTTTTATAAGAACAACTTTATAAGAAAAATTAAGTTCAAATTGGTCTAAAACTAAGAACAATTAACGAACAATCTCAGGATAAAAGTGAAAAAAAAGTGAAAACTTGTTTTAGTTGAAACTTGTGATTTACGTTCATAATGTGCACAGTAAAAACATGTAAGCACCGCTTTTACATTTAGTATATCTACTATTGTCCCAAATGATACACGTATTCATGCAATACTAAAAGGTCCTCACACTCACACAATCAGCACTTTTTTCAATGCCTTGTCTTTGTGTTTTAGGATCTTTCATTATTTCAAACCGCTCGATCCTAGGAGCAAAGAATCTTGGCAAGATTTACTGGTTCTTAAAAAATAAGAATTTGTGACTCCCAGTGAATGACAGTGAGTCAGGAGGACACGAATACATTTTAAATAAAGAGATGATTGAAAAATGATCAAGAAATTAGGCAACACGATCGTTATCTAACCGCACTCAGTCCACGGCTGGTATGACGATGTAAGACAGCAGCTCAAATCCTCATTACTATCAAGCTTTACTTAGTAGAAACCTACTAAAGGTTTAACAGGCATCCTGCATTCTGATTGGCTACTCTACTAATAGTCTCAATAGCCTACAAGTAGAAAAAAGAGGGCCGATTAAAATAGTTATGAGTTCCGTTTCGCTAATATATCAGCGGATTTCATCGATAAATTTAATTTGTACATCCTTTTTTGATCCATTAGTAGGTTTATACAAAAACAATTAGACCTCTCGTTTCGCTATAATATCAGCGGATTTCATCGATAATTTTGTACATCCTTTTTTGACCCATTAGTAGGTTGATACAAAAACAATTAGACCTCTTGTTTCGCTATAATATCAGCGGATTTCATCGATAATTTAATTTGAACATCCTTTTTTGACCCATTAGTAGGTTGATACTAAAACAATTAGACCTCGTTTCGCTATAATATCAGCGGATTTCATCGATAATTTAATTTGTACATCCTTTTTTGACCCATTAGTAGGTTGATACTAAAACAATTAGACCTCTCGTTTCGCTATAATATCAGCGGATTTCATCGATAATTTAATTTGTACATCCTTTTTTGACCCATTA
>JAOBRB020115152.1:0-13639 GCA_027575285.2 Zoanthus pulchellus
TGAGAGTGATATCCTCAACACTGTTCCTGTGATCTAATAGGGATTTTACAGAGAATGTGTGGCTCATTAACGGTTTTGCCATCCAGCTATTTTGATTATCTTCGAGCCGCCATATCTTTATTTGTTTATTTTAGAAACTACTTGAATAGCACAATATGTTCATTTCATTGTTAGTTTGACAAGCTTTCAAGTTTTTGAGTCAATTCTTATCTTTTCTTATATTCGTTAGCTACCAAAAGGATGATGAAATTGTTTATAACAGGAATAAACAAATTTAACTAAAGATACACTAGTGTCACTAGCGTGAGACTTGTGTCGTTCAGTGATTATGCGATACAATCCGTGTATCACAACCCAATATAGTGACCTCGCTCGCCATATGAGTTCCCGTGGCTCACTGGTAGAGCGTCCGATTATTGTACGGAAGATCATGGGTTTGATTCCCATCTGCAGCTCAGATTTTTTCTGAGTTCTTAGTCTCCGCATGTATTAGTATATATTATTTCCATAACATCGTAGTAGCACAATTGATAAAATAACTCTCACATATACGAATAAGGTTTTTATTCTTGACACGTTTCGCCATACCTTAAGCCATCTTCAGAAGAATGAATACAAAAGTTTGTTACAAAATATATATAAGATAAGTTTAAAATGATTGACAAGTATATGATAGACTAATAATAAAGTTACAGGAAATAGAAAATTTCTAAGTACTAAAGGTCTACTAAAAGTTAACCGCAGTCTTTTAAACTTATCTTATATATATTTTGTAAAGAACTATTGTATTCACTCTTCTGAAGATGGCATAACTTATGCCGAAACATATCAAGAATAAAAACCTTATTCGTATATGTGAGAGTTATATACTATTTATTACAATGATCGTCCTGTTTGTATTAACAGAAGAGAACGCACTAATTTTGAAAAATAAATTCAGCTAGGAAAACGAAAAAAAGTTGTCGAGTTACAAATATTTGCACAAGACAATTTTAATGGAAGTTAAACACAGTTAGTGGACCAAGCAACTGTGCGAATAGGATAACTCTGCTGACCTTGTGCTGCTCAATTTGCTCTTCCAACTCGCTTACGGTGAAACCGTAGACGTTCTCTTCCCGCTCAAAATAGGAGTCTGCTTTCTTCAACCATTGATTCAACTCGTCCCTTAATTCCACAAACCTCTTCCACTCCTCGATCAGAAAATCAATCTGACCTTTCCACATTGTGGACTTCTCTGTAACTTGCTCCCAGTGTACCCGCAGTTTCCTCACCTACGGGGTGATAAGCAATCGCTGTTGTATAGTTTTTAGATTACTGTATAGAAACCAATATATTATTGCAGTTACAAAAAAACGTTTTGAAATCGCAAAAGCAAGTCAAACTGCAGCACTGTAAGCTGATGATAAAACGTTGATCGCTCTCACCATGAAAAATCATAAACCCGAGCTGAAGCAATCAACAGCACTTTATTCGTTGATAAAAATCGATGATCAGCAGCAACATAAATCGAAGATAGAAGTTAATTCCTTTCATCTTGAAACAACAGAATTCAACTTTTATTGTAAATTGTACTTAGAACAAATCAAAAAATACCGCGTTTAAAAGCTTTAAAGCAAACAGTTAAATAAAATCCTTGTGTATGATTATTTTAAGCCAAGAATCAATCGTTCTCGTCTTATTCACCTTAATGTCTCATTTGTTTCGCAAATAAAAATAACTTATAACTTGTTTGGTTCACGAATCAACAACTGATAATTCGCCCTCTCTCGCCATTGTATTTACCTGTGTCTCTATAAGTTGTCTGTCCTCCCGAGTCTCTGCGTCGTCCTCAAGTGCACCACCCATGGCCACAATTTCATCCAGCAAGTGCTGCTTACTTCGCAGCTGCTCATCTACTGACTGCAATAAATGGGAAACAGTGAACAGACTGGTCTGTAAATATTTTTTAAAATACATGTTTGGGCCCAGTTGTTCAAAAGCCGATTAGCACTAACCCAGGGTTAAATGATTAACCGACGATCTTGCTTGCTCTCTTACAAGGGGAGATTTTAGCTGTAATTTTGGGATTAACAAGACATTTACTAGAAAAATCCACAGTCTTCATAAATAACCGTTTATCTTTTCTTAAAGAAGAAATTCATGTTTGAATTTCTGCTTAACCCAGGGTTAAATTAACCAGCCTTTGAACAACTGGGCCCTGAGGCCAATAAAAAGAGTATACAGATTCTAAAATCTACTAACTTTAAGGGTTAGGAAGGGAGGAGGGGGGAAGGGCGATGGAGAATGCCGAAACACATCTAATGAAAGAATAAAAAAGGATTGGTATAAAACAACGAATGAAAGACTGGTCAGTAAGTACTCAATACACCGCTAAAGACAACACCAGAGGGGAACACTGAGATTAAAGATTAAAAAGATCAACTGTCTAAATAGTTGAGAATGTCAAAATACATTAACTATTTTCATCTAAGTTAAAGAAATGTGCGGTATAAAACAACGCATGAGTCCCAAACTACTGGTTGATTATGATTAAGAAAGACTGGCAAATAAATACTTTACCCTTTCAGTCCCAGTTGAATTGCTAAATTTTCCCAAGTTGATCCCATGTTTTTTATTGAGCAAGTTTGAGAGAATTTTACTTTTAATATTCTGTGGTTTGCTTTGTCTGATCAATTTTTAATTTCTCATTACCAAATGTTATATTTTATATGTTTTATGTATGGAGAAGTTGGGCGTTGATAATTGATTGGGAGTGAAAGGGTTAATACACTGCTAAAGACAACACCGGAGGGGAACACCGAGAATAAAGATTCTAAAATCTACTGACTTAATCAGGTTGAGAATGTCGAAAAACGTTTCATCAAAGCAGAAGAAGTGTGTACAGAAAAACGGATGAGTACTAAATTATTTCTTTCTTATGAAAGGCTGACTATATGCTAGAAAGTATTCTTGCCATCATAGCTTTAATAGTTAAGAAAGAAATACAAAATGCCAAAAAAAAGAACTGCATTGATGAAAGAGAAGCGAGGGTACTTACTCCTACGTTCTCGAGCATACATCTGAGAACCTTACAGCAAAGGAGGAAGTTGCGTGTTGTCTGAGCCTGAATATGGTCATTGTATGGGTCAGCGGTAAGATTGTAAAGATTTCAGAAGGATCAGAAGCAATCTTGAAGAGAACTAAACTAGCAGAAAAGGAAAACTAAACACAATAACAAAGAGATAATAGTGCAATAAACAATAGGAAAACAATAAATATACAATAGATCAATGGATCAAAGGCTGCAAAAGAACAGCTAATGTGGAAAGTAATTTCTCCTTCGCATCCCACAACTTTCTGTTCTGTCATTAGTAAAACTGGCAATGAAAAACAAAGTTAAATCCTTTACAAGCCAAGTGGACCAGAAGGCCAGTGCTTATTTCCGCTGTATGTTAAGCAAATGAGAGCTTTTGACATCTCCAGAAGTAGACACTAATCCATTGCAGGTTAGCTCCCAGCAAACACTGGTGAACGTTTACTTGCTCGAGAAGGATGGAAACTGAGTTAGCTTAGGTGGAAAAGAAAGTTACAGAAATATTCAAACCTCAATAGAGCCGTGACTGAACTGGGCACCTTGTCTCCACACGTATTCATTATTATATAAATCGTCTTCTTTGTATTAACAACAACAACAACAACAACAACAACAATAATAATAATAATAATAATAATAATAATAATAATAGTGACAATCACGTAAGGACAAAGATCTTCCACACTATCATAATCTATTGTCTGGATATCAAATTAATAATATTAAGGATAAATATTCCCAGCAATGATTTTTTTTGTCTGGTAATAATAACGATAACGATATCGATGAGCAAGAAATTACAAAGCTAATATAGATATCGCTACCGTATAACTATGATTATATTTAACTACAATGTTAATGACGAAAAAACTATAATTTGATGATAATTGACCTTTTGCTTCTGTGCAAGTCCTTCCATCTCCTCCTTGTCCCCAAGTACAATCTTTTCTGTCTTCATCATGTCCTCAATTGTATCCAGCCACTCGTGTAGTTCAGACACAGCTTTATCAAATTTTGGAAATGGCGAAGAGCGGTCTGAAGTTTCAGTGAGAAAGTGGCAAAACATTTATTAATTCATTAGCCCACTAAACGTTCTTCATTTACAATGCATTAGAGAGAGGGCTCATTAAAAATGAACTCTCATCTTTTCAAAATTTTCTTATTTTGTATTCGTTATGTAAGGAGAATTTGAGTGTTGGTAACTGATTGGTAGTGAAAGATTTAAAGAGGCTTCAAAACTAATAGTAGAGACATTTAGATCCGAGGACCAGGACGAGAACGAGGACAAGATTTCAAGCGCGCGTACACTTTTTCAGGCAAACTCGTTGTGGAGAGGTCGAGATTTCATGCAAAAGTCGACCTCTGGAGGACGAGTTTGCTGGAAAAACGGCGCGCGCAGTTAAATCTTGTCCTCGTTCTCGTCGTGGTACTCGGATCTAAAGGTCTCTAGTGTTATTGAAAGAACAGCTAACGTGAAAGCAGAGATCTTACCAACTTCACCAACCACGTCTGCCCTAGACATACATAAGGCACTCAAAAAGACGGTCGTTTTGAAAATTAAAACAAACTACAAAAAGAGCATTTACTCTTTATCACTCCCCAACGGGATGAATTTTATTGCTGTTGCTACATGTAGTCCACGACTAACTATTTTTTCAAAACTGACTTGAAATAAGAACGTTGAGAGAAAAAGGGATTGCAAAAAGTAATAGGGAAAGAATATACAATAATAAATTTGTCAAATACTCGTGGCTGGTATGACGCTGCGTTTCGTCTCGGCCAAGAGACTCAGATACTTTTCGAATTCCAGCAAACTCGTTGAGTATCGCGCCCAAAGTCCCATTTGGAAAGTTAAGATGTTAGCAGTCTGGCCTTCTATCGCAGAAGGATTCGCAAATGGGAATAACAAGTTTAAATGAAGGAGCATGCATAGCCAAACAGATAACTATAGGAAAATACTGGAAAAGAATGAGAAACAGTTAGAGGTAAAAATCAGAATATGTTTCCGTTTTTGTAAATTGCAGCACCCACAGTAAGTTAAATCCTTTCGAGCCTAGTGGCTCATGGAACCGGCGCTTATTTCCGGTTTCTACCCACAGTAACGCAAATCCAAATTAATTAAACTTACTAGTACCTGCAAACCACTCAACTCCTACTGCTGATTCTTCGGTCATCTGCCGTGCTTCACTTAAAACTTCTTCCCCCACTTCTTTACGAGGTCTGATTTTGGCAGCGAAGAGATTGGCAGCAAGTGAAGCAATTTTACTCCAATCCTCATTCAGCAGTTTGACCTTGTCTTCCAGCTCCTTGGGGACATGCGAACCATCGTTCTTGCTGTCACGTCGGAAACTCGTCATATTGTCATTGATGATGTCACGAGCAGGTTGGCGCGACCTGAGTGAATCCTGAACTGTCTGGAAATAGAATACAAGTTCAATACAATACAATACAATACAATACAGCGTTATTAAGTTAACAAGATACTTTAAAATAAAATAATTCAAGATTATTTTCCCTAGGGAAGTTGGTAAAGCACTCGAGAACTTCCTGCGTGTATCCATAACACGAAAGACACACACGACGCATGAATTATTCTTAACTAGACAAATTCTAGACTCTTTCTACTCTCTCCATATACTAGATAAGTGCATGAAGATGCTAATTAAGTAAAGTGAAATTAAGTGTCTATTACGGAATGGTTGTTAGTATACCACTGAAGAATGTGGGTTAAGTCTTATTTCGTTAAGTTAAGGACACTGCCTCCGATGTGTACAAACTCAAATACACAATTCTCAAAGAAAATCACTTGTCAGTCTGGCAAAACATTTAATAAGAATTGAGAGCATTCGCAAACGAACGAGCGTTAATTTTATTATACTTATACACTTCTGAATTGCATTCACACATTTATACTTTTAAGATGCCCAACTATCGATAATAGATGCAGATTGAGATTTAAGAAATAAAACATTTTTTCTTTTATAAAATATTTGATTCCATTTTCAGGACTGAGAAAGAGAATTACAACCGCATTGTTATTTGTGTTTATTTCATGATCATTTTACAAAATCTCCTTAAGAGGACTAGCTAATACGTCATTTCTATACTTCATTGGCCTATGAAAACACACCTCTCGGCCAATAGAAACCGCTGTACTATCTTAAATATTTTATAAAACATAATGTAACGTAATCTTTACATTACACATAGATATTGCATTCAGGAATTGAAATAATAAGCTGCATGTAAAACGTAACCTGTCAGTGCCAGTCAATGATCAACACCTAGCTTCTCATTACATAACACATACAAAATAAGACATCTGGTAGTGAGAAATTTATTATGAAATGATAAAACAAAGCAAACTACTGAAGATAAAAATTAAAATTCTCCCAAACTTGCCCAATGAAAAGTATGGAAACAAGTTGGGAGACTTTAGCAATACAACTGGGATTGAAAGGATTAAACTGCATATGACATGGATTTTTTTAAATATTTTAAACTTTAATGTATTTTTGATTATAAACTAAAATTATTTATTGCCAGAAATCGTTTCTCGTTCTTTTATTACGAGTTGAAAATACTTGTTTTGCCTAAAAAGAGTCCACCGGTCGCGCAGCCAAACCACCGCCTGTGACGACGTTACACTGTTTGCAGCTTTTCTTAGAAGAAAAGAAAAAAGACAGCAATGGAGATTAAAACAAAGAAAAATATTGGAAGATATAGTATGGCCGGAGCGGCAAACGAAGAAAGCTGTCAAAATACCAGCTATACTGATGGCATATGAATGCAAGTTGCAAACAATGTGACGTCATACCCAGAACTCAGACTCCGGACAAATTTTTACTTCAAAATTGTGTTTTCAAGACGCAAAAAACTGAGGTTAGATTTTTTGTGGACGTAAAATATCAAGTTTGTCTTTCTCAAGTGTAATATGTGAGAATATGCCGAAAAGAGAAATCCGTGTCATATGCAGTCTAATTAAGATAAATAAAAAAATGCGTTAAAATAATTCCCAAGACTTCATTTGTTTCACTTAATTCACTTCAAGATCATTTTGGGTTTTAAATTAAATTTTTAGGGTTTTGTTAAAAAATTGAAGTAGCAGCTACAAAAAACTGTTATCATAAAAAACCCAAGAATGATTGAATAATTTGGAATGAGGCAGTCTTTTTCTGTGGCAGAAAACTTAAATAATTTTGTGACGAGGGAGGGAGAAAGTACTTTATTACCGTTTTTTACAATATACATCAATAACACATAATAAAAATATTACAGAAATTGGTAAAGGTTACACAGAATAACTAAGAAGCTAAACAGGGCGAGTAAATTATATCGTTAAATATGCACATTGTGATGTGGTATGGTAACGGGTGACAGAGCAAGACTAAATTGCTATGCATAGTAAGTTTTAATAAGTATGGTTTATTTTTTTCAAAATGTTGAAAAATGTATATGCAGTTGACATTTAACCATGCAATTTATCTGATATGGCAAATATTTTTTAAAAGTCAAGAAAGAATCGGCAAAAATCGCCGTTCGCCGGCCCTCCAAGTTATAGGAAATTCTGCAGCTTTGTACTTGAAATAAAAATAATTGTACCTTGGGTTCAACAATAGCTTCTACGTTCTTCCCTTTCGAGAACTCAGCAGACTTCACTTGGGTCTCCATCAGCTCACGAGTTGTGGCTGCCCACAAACTCAGCTCCTCAAGTTCAGCTAAAAACTGACATACCCGCTGAAGTTTCGTCTCTAGACCTCTCAGCCGCGGCGGAATCTCCGAACAGAGCCGTTCCCAACGAATGTTAACTAGATCGAGTCTTGCGCGAACAGCATCATTGTTGGGCTTGGAAAGGATGGATTTATTAAGAAGACGTTCGCCTGATCGTTTGACGGAGGAGTAGGTGTCTTCTTTCGCTTCTTTCTCCTTCTTAAGATCCTGGTAAAAAAAAAGAACTTGCTTCATTAGTTCGCACATGCCGCAGTAAAACTGTTTTTGCATCTGAATGACACCCCTTTCTTCATTTTTTCACTCTGATTTCGACTCGAGATTCCACTAAAATTGACAACAATATGCGAGATCGTAAAAACCGTTTGAATACAGTTTCACTACAACATGTCTGGCCCTAAGACCAATCGATTGTTACGTTTTTACGTATACAATACAATTATGTATTGTCTTATATCATAAAGTTTGACTATGCCAAAAGATTTTTATATGAACATACAGTGGAACCCCGCCATACGACCACCCCGTTAATACGACCACCTATTTATTACGACCACTTTTTTGTGGTCCGAACAAGACGAAAGCCCACACGTTCCCTTATTTGAAAACCCCGTTAATACGACCACCCCGTCAATACGACCAAATTTCCATGGCCCGAACGTGGTCGTATTAACGGGGCTCCACTTTCGGTACTTTATTGAGTACGTCCCCAGTGAATTAAGCATCGATTATAACAAAACAGTATTAAAAATTTAAAAAAAGTATAATTATTAATTAGCAACAATTAGTTTATTAAGAAAAGTCAAAACATACAAGAAATGGCATACCAAGGCGAGCAGTGATTAGAGGCATAGAACTAATCATATAGACTTTAAAATAACATGACGTTATAGTAATACAGGTAGAAATAATTGAATATTAACTAGTACATAATGCATGGGAAAAACAAGGAAATTTACAGCCACTTCAGAGAGTTACATGAGTAGCTAAAAGAAAAATATATCAACTACAGCTTAACTCATATCTCGAAGATTGTTATTTTATTTGTATCATTACATCTCGGAGACACAGTGAGCTTAGTTATCAAGGGATATTTAAATCCAGAAGATTTAATATATATCAATATAACAATTTAATATATTCGTTTGTTTCGGATAATTTCTGAAGAAGCTTATTGTTAATGTTGCATTTAAATTTTGTTTTGTAGACATTGATTAATTACATCAAAGAAGTTATCTCCGAATTCTAACACCATGCCTCAGCGCCCTCAACTGCGACCAGATTAAATAATGAGCGAACAAAACTGTCGGAACGATCGCCATTTTGCCGACCTCCTATTTTGCCATTAGGTTGTTTAGTTGAATTCCAGACTTACGATCAAATATGGCGACCAATTGATATTCTTAGTGAACTTTTAAAAAGTACGGTCGCCAAAAGACGATTTACAAAATAACTAAGCTCGGAAAAGACATGTTTCGCTTATCCATTGCAGAGTATTTAGGGAAGAAGTTGCCTTTTGATCACTAATGAACAAAAACGAAATTAGTAAATTTGCAGTTGAATCAACTTAAATACCGTGACTTTTTCCAATAAGAGCTCAATTCCGTCCTCGTCTGCAGGCGACGGATCCTTTGGTCTGAGAATAGCCTCAACCTCATCCAGCCAATGAAGCAAATCCGAACTCTCATCCATAAACTCCTCTGTCTGCATTCGCTCCTCTTTAAATCTAGAATGGACCAATAGGTGTCAATATTACTTCTTTAGACAACAAATCAACGGCCGAGGAGACAATTCAATATATAGGTAACAGATTCCTGACTACCTAAATACAACAATGAGAAGACTATCGCGTGCGATGGATACAACATGCTACATACGGCAAACAACTAAAGGAGACTCGTACGCCTAAAACTATAAGGCAATGGAACAAACTCCCTCAAAACATTACGCACTTCACAACAGAAAGCACGTTTAAATCCGCACTGTTTAAACATTTCTTTGAATAAAACAATATTTTTGGAATATTTTTTTAAAAGCACTATGCACCCGTCATGCACAGCACTTACGATACACGATGGGAAACCTTTGTCTCTAGATTGAAATTAAAGATTAAAGATTAAATGCGGCGACTTGGAAACGTGACATTATTTTCCTTTATGCAGTGCTTTAAAGTGCCCCTATGATCAAATTTTGACCTCTTGATTTTTTAGGAGTATCACATAGAATTCTATGAAAGGATGAAAAGGCCGTTTACCGTTTGCAAATACCTGCTTTAGGTCCTGAGATATTCAAGTTTGAAAAATGGGTAAAATATGCAAATAAGATGAGTTATGACTTCATACACTCAACCCAATATTACACCAAGTATATAAATAGATCTATCTTGGCCAATTTGCAGCGCAGACCATTTAAACTTGGTAGGCTAATAGTTCTGCAAAAAATACACCTACGGCTGTAAAGAATTTTGTTCCCATGGCAACTCACTGTTTTCCAGTCCCCACCCATTTGATTTCAATATTTAAGTGTTTTTAGCTCAAAAAACGTTAAAACCACAAACATTCGTTAACATATTTTACATGCTTGTTAGATCACGTGTATGTGGCACCATTTGCAAATAGAACGCCAAACGTGACCAGAAATGCCTTTAATATTAGGGAGGTCTGGAACCCAGTATGTTGCTATGGTAACACAACTGTTAAACTCAAATTGTGGAGCACATTTATTTAAATCTTACTGCAAAGAATCAAATATTTCTGATACAAGTTGGCTGAGAAATCTTATTTTTATCATTTTTTATTCAAATTTGGTTGAGTGTATGACGTCATCAATTGGCTAATTTGCATATTTGATAATTTTAGTTGGTTTAAGACGGGGTATCAACATCTATAGTCATCTTCTGAATTCATTCCGAATTTTTGCTTTCAACTTGTTCTTTGAGGGTATATCATTCCACAGCTTCGAATGAAAGCAAAATAAAGACAGATTATATACTACCCACCATTAATAGATTCAAGATTCTTTTGTTTATGCAAGTTTTAAGATAATAGCAATTTTAAATAAATGAAATTTAACAAATTTTAAGGCAAAGGCTAATTGAAACAACTAACAAATAACTGATAAACTCAATTAACCACTGTCTTGTATTTCATATAACTGTTCAGAAAAAGAATCCCTACAATAAAATATCAAATGTGAAACAAATAAAACAAAAAATATATAAACATCTTAATTAAGGACGAAGAAAGGAACAAAAATAACAATCATATATCAATGTATGTTGTTCAGTAGCAGATAGAAAGAATAAACAATAGCCTGAAAAAATTGGTATATATGCCCCGAGCGGGAATCGAGCCCAGGAAGACGTGGGTTCGATCCCCGCTCGGGGATATATACTAATTTTTTCTGGCAATTGTTTAAAAATAATATTAATAAAATAATAATAATAATAAAAATAATAATAATAATAATAATCTTTATTATTTATATGGCGCATATTCTATGAGATAATCATCAGTTGGTATCAGCAAGAGTCACTGACTGTATGACTTGATAAAGTAGAATTTGCTAATTTTTTCAATAAGCTGCTTCATATTTTAACACTATAAATACTGTAGATAATATACAGATAAAAGACATAGATCTCACAGAATTTCAAAATCTTTTCGGGAGCGGGAAAACCGAATATTTAATAGTTAAATATACTTCATTATTTTTTGTGTGGTATATTTACATCAGATCTCGCATTTCATTTAGTCGGAGAAATTTTCAACACCTTTCCTGGATGCATCAATTGCCTCATTTTATACCCTGGCAAATTCTTCTGAAAATTTATCAATCTCATATTTATCCGTGTGGACTTGCCACTTAGGGCCAAGAAGCATCTCAATAGAATTCCATAACTACAAAAAGAGCTGTTCGAATAATAAATTTCTCGTAAAGACACAATCAAGCAATACCTCCGTCTTCATTGACGCCAATGCTAGAATTATAAATATATTCTTTGAAATATAATCATTATCGTTAATATTATCACAATTATTATTAATATCATCATTATCATTATCATTAGGATTATCATTATCATTATCATTAAATCATTTTCATTAAATTATCATTATCATGAAACAACAATCAATATCAACATTTAAGTCTTGATTATTTTTATCATAGCAATCACTTCAAAACTTTGTTTAAGTTAACGAGAAAAGAAGAACATTACTCGAGTGACCATTGCATTCCAACGTTCCAGCCGCAGCGATTCGTTTTATACAACCTAAATGAAATAAAGTACACGCTTAACTACAGAATACCCTGCCACCGTCGATAAATTATTTCTGCGCATCCGTCGTTCTTTAAAAAAAGGAATTTTAAATCGAGAATAATCGTGGCAGAGTCGAGCCAGGATATTGCAGCATGCAGTTTCTCTAAAGAACAAGTAAAACAAAAAAGGCAACCCACGCAACGTGATTGTGAGAGTAGACGAAGTGTTTGTGAAATGGCGCCACATAACTATTGATTGAGTAACACCCGGTGACTTAAGACAATCGGACGAATCGGAAACAACAATTTAACAGTGTTTTCGTTGGTAATAAATACTAAATTTAATCATTTTTGCAACAAAAATAAAATTATGAATATATCAAAAGAAAAATGAACTGGTCATTTGTTGGTTTACTACTTTGTAAGTCATTGACTGTTAGTGTTAGATTGAAGCTGTTAGCTTAACAATACCTTCACGCAATTCGTCTTTGCTTCACAAAATATTGTGGTCTATGTCTAACGCTTTCACAAAGGACCAATAAATACTACTAAATTTTAATTTTGGAAAACGAGGAACAGTAGAGAATATAGAAAAAAAAAAGCCAAGTGGTTTTGAATACCTCCAGCGGCTTGCTCCAGGGCTTGGAGGGCCGTGAATTTGCACAACAACATCCATACGCATTTGCCCAGTAAATCTAATACAACACCAGCAAGCAAATGATCCACTGTTATTGAACTCCGGCAGGGTTCGTAGAAGAAAACTTCAAGTATTCCGGAGTAAACTGCCGTTCTAACTGTGAGTCTCTCAAATCCTTTGCAGCTGAAGTTGTTTCCAAAGGTCACTGCAGCTTGTCACCACAGGTGGTTGACATGACGAAAGAACAGAAATCAGTATTTTGAAATGAACATTTTTAAAAAAAACTCCAATGGTCTTGTTTGTTCTTCCAGGAAAATAGGAAAAGAAAATACGAAGAGCTTTTTCAAATACAATATGAAATGCAGCGACTTATTTGAAGTCAGACAATAAAATTTGAAAATCTTAAGCTGAGAAAAATATTGTCTTTAAAAATAACAACTGTCAAAAAATCGATGAGGACCTTTTGACTACGAGTGGAAGATTTCAATAAACACCTTATGTTTACAGAAAAAAATGCACGTGGTACTTGAAATGTTCGTGTACGTGTGGCTTGAAATTTATATGCGAGTGTCAATTTGTTATTCGAAAAAATTAGCAAAACAAACATCATTCATCACTTGCGATTTGTTCGGGGTAAGATAACGAACGCGCAAATTGAGTTTGGCCACACAATTGGTTTTCAACTTCTGATAACGAAAACCAGTAGCCAAAATAGTTTTATAAGCGGAGGAGAAATGGATGTCGACAATTCTTCGCTGAAATTTTCAAACTTGTAAGGGGCTATTTCTTTAGAGTATACTAAGAATTCAAAATAACGCAAGCAGATTTCTGCTGATGCAAGGAACATTGGTAATGCTACAGTACTTCTCAAACTCATTAATAATTCATTAAGTTAAAACAAAAGAAATCATAACCGTGACCATGGTTTGGATATGTGATCT
>JAOBRB020115263.1:0-13638 GCA_027575285.2 Zoanthus pulchellus
TCCAGGACTTTTCAAGGACATTTTTCAAAATTCCATTTTTCCAGGACTTTTCCAGGCCTGGATTTTGATTTCCAAAACTCAAGGACTTTTCCAGGATTTTCCAGGACGTGCGAACCCTGTTAACCGGGACATCTCGGGGTCAAGTTTTTACATGTGAACCAGGGACAGTCTTATCCCTACAACACCGAGATATCTCTATCCCCCGAGATAACTCGCCTCATGTGAACAAGCCCTTACATTATGTTAGAATTTTGGCGGATATGAGCCTTGTTGTTCCCTTAAAGTTCTTCTTATAAAAAAGATTGTAAAGAACTATAGTTGGATTCAACTAGTAATAGTTAAGTAAGTCAACTAATATCATACTTACATATAATACTCGATTCTGATTGGCTGACTGAGCGTTGAATCATTCTTAATTTATGCAATTAATTAATACCAGGCGTGCTATTAGTTGTATGGATTTATCCCAGAGGTCTTTGCGGCGTGTGTGCATTTTCCAGCGCGAAGTGATTTTCTTTGTGAAGAATCAAGTATTTTATGTAGATATCTTATTAAAAGAAAATACCACCTTTGTTCTCGAAGAATTATAGAAAAATACCGATTCTATTTGATGAAAGTCAGCTAACAACACTCGTGTTTCGCACTCGTGGTATTAATTCATTTTTATAAAACAATTTAAATGGTACGCGCGTTCTGATTGGTTGAAAAACCGTTTTACATTATAGTATGTAAACACGATTTCCATCTTCTTTCATTAGTTATTTTATAAAAGAAATATAGAATGGTTTCCGTGTTTACATAACCTGATGTAAACACTTGGGAGGTTGGGAGAACACTCGCTAAGTTGGAAACCACTCCGCTTCGCGTCGTGATTTCCTAAGCTTATCTCGTGTTCTCCCAACCTCCCGCTTCGCCTTTAAATCAGGTTATGTAAACACGGAAACCATTTTATATTTCTTAATCATTAAATATGCGCAGTATGTTTCATTAATTCTTCTCGAACGGTGGTATTTCCTATAATAAATCAACTGGACGCGAAGACACACTAATCCAAAGATTACACCTCATTTTTAGTTCACTTTCTAATTTTTCATAACTTTTCTAAACGACCAACAAGATAAAAAAAAAGTTCTAATTATAATTTGACATACTTTTATTGACTTGCTAGCTTCTTTTTCTCCTTTATCTGTGAATTTTTAAAAATATATCAACAACCAGATAACAAATATTTCAGAATCTCGTTATCTAAATTGAACATATTTAACATTGGTTGTAACTTAATGTTATGCCTCAAAAAGAGCTGGTCAAAAGGTTATTGGAATTAAATTCTCTCCCTAACACTTCAAGAAAAAAATCTAAAAATAAATATTTCTTGCTAGACGACCAAAGGGTGCACGCAATACTTATCTGTTGAACGGTCAGCGGCAAGTGCTACACACGCTGTATGTATCTAAAAACAGGTATAAGCAGCGACGAGACTTTTTTCGTCTTCCACCTGGTATGAATGGAGCTTGTTTGACACGACGCCTGATTTTGACACAGTCTACAGTTTTTAAAAACAATATATTTGCGTCAATTCTACGAACGTATTTTAATCTCGTTCAATGTCATAGCTTTTCCAGACTAAACGTCGATCAGTGCCTTAGCCTCGCTTCCAAGTCCAACTTTGATCGATCGGGTTTTAACGCTTTGCGAAAAGTTTTTCCGGCAAAGCTTTGATTATTTAAAACAAAATATAGAAGACAGCAGTCCTTAAAAATTATTAAAAAAACAGCTTCTTCCGAGGAGAGAAAAGAAATCACTCGACACTTTCCACGAATCTGACAACGCTAACAACTAATCGAACTCTCCCGGCCCATATTTACAGCTGAACGAACACACTTACATAATTTACCATTACTTTACTACTAATGAGAATATGAGCCAGTGAGCAACGCACGGTTGTATATAGCAACCTCCTTCAGGGGACTTACAAAATTACAACAAAACAATATTCAGAAAATAACAAAATTACTGAATGACCACGAGGTAATTTTAATTCCATTTCGTAAGCGGTCGTTGCCATTTTTGAAACAGTCGCTGCCAAGTTCGCGAAAATATATAATTACGTATTTGCGTAACTTCAAAGTGAGAGAGCTTCTTCATTCAAATCGTCAACGTTTAAGGAGGAAAAGTTCCGTGATAGTCTTCTAGATGACTAAAAGTACAATATTGAGTCGCTTTCAGGCGAACCGTCAAAGTTCAAAGCTCGTCTATTGTCAGAAGACATCACAACTAGAATAGATAGTTGACTATGAAACTTCAACCATATCCGTCTAAAGATAAAGACGAATGGGTATGCGCTTCAAAGCTATTAAATAATTATATTATTTATTTATTTGTCCGATTAAGTTAATCCTGGATTAAGACAAAATTAAGAGACCAATTTTTTTCAAAAGTAAAGCTTTGCGATGCTTATAAAATTCAGATAGGTTTTACCAATAAAGAAACTTATTAAACCAGAAATTCTAGCCCAGATCAAGCTATAAAAGGTAGGAAACAGAAACATGGGCTTAAAAATTTAACCCTGGGTTAACACTAATCGGGTTTTGAGGAACTGGGCCCTGGTAAATGATACTTTTTAAACAAGAGGCTACCGGTAGCCTTCACTCGTGCCGGCATTTTGACAAGGTTTATGTTGTATATTGTTAAATGTATTAGTCTACAAACTAAAGTATCTTTCCCCGAGAAAATTTGCAGCTGTGGTTAAGATCGCACACCTTGGTTTAACGCGTGCATTCAGGGTGTGCGATTTTATTTTTGGGTGTTGACAAAACTTTTAAAACGTTTCAGAATTAAATTTACTGGTTCAATAAACAATGTTAACATTGTTTTGGAAAATTTAATATTCTATATATGTAATGTTTTTTCATTTCAACTTAAATATTTATATGAAATAATTTTATAAGTTTACTATATTTAAAAAGAAAATTTTAAACACAGCTTTAAGGTCTAAGTTTATATGTTGTATTTCTGCTAAAGTTTATTATTGAATGGTGTTATTTAAAGTATCTTTCTGAATGTTTAGTCAAAAACAACATCATAAAATAAATTCTTACAGAGAAAATACTACATTTGACCTTTTGTAGATGTTTGTACCAAGATTTTTTACTCGATCTTTAGCAAACATTTTAACTTTGCTAGACATGCAAGTTTCCCCCGAAGTGAAGACTTATAAAATCGGGGCTCTCACCGAAATCGATTTCTCTAAAAATATTGAAGAAAAAAATACAAAGCAAATATGTTTTGTAAACGACCCTAAAGGCAAGATAACTTAACATTTTGAGCAACATACGTTCGGAAATAGCGAAGAAACCAAATCGGCTGGCCCAATACGCATGCGTTTGTAAAAGCTCGACCCCAAGAAAAAAAAAGACACGGAGCCGAATTTGACTCGTTGCCCACCGGCACGAGTAATAAAAGGGCCATTAGTTAGAAAACTGTAATATGGTTATCAATGTCACCCTTGTTAATTAAAGATTATTGTATCATTACTATTACCGATGTAACAATGTCACGTTTTGTCACTGCTCGCGTGGATTGAAATGGCAACAACTGTTATGAATGGCAACGACTGTTTCAAAAATGGCAACGACTGCTTCAAAAATAGTAGCGACTGTTCCAAATGGCAACGACCGTTTACGAAAGGGAAAATTGCGACTCCGAGTGTCAGTGTCAAAGTCAATTATTTTGCGGGCTTGCTGTTAGCTCTAAAGATTTGCAAGAAAGTGTTGTATGTAAATAATACTTTCTCTTCCCCGTTTTCACATCATTCTACTACTCGAACTGTTTGTTTTTTAATTCTGTTTCCTTCACCTCTACATCACCTTGTTGAATATATTATTCAAAACGAAGCAAGGAAGGCTTTGTCTAATATAGACAAAGATACTAAAATCATCAGGTCTTGTTATACGGTTTTGTTATTTTTTCACAAAAATAAGCAAAGAAAAATAAAATAATTTGGTCATGACAGTACAGGGTTTTCATTTTGCTACTTTCCTATATTACTTGTTGTATTTCAAATGAAATTAAATCGTCATGTTTCTGGGTACGCTAGTCTCATGCGAGTTTTTGTGCGAGATTAGTGACGTAACTCTTGGTGATGTAACCCATTTAAAAAATGTGGAAAAATAACCCAGAAACATGAATACAAAGAATAACTGTATAGTTCACTACCTTTGTGTTTATTCCACATACCTCAGAATCTAAATGCACAGACCGTTCCAAAAATGCGCAGGATACTGAGGCGAGTTTGAAAGTTTACTGAATAGTTGAGAGTTGTAATTTGATGACGTTTGATGCATTTATGGTTGTTAAAAAACCATAAAATCGTTTTTAACGCTGAAATATCTACAAACCGAATGCATTTCTATTACATTTATCAACACATCATACCATATATGCGTACCTATAATTTATTGTGTTCAACTTACCGATAGAGAAAATTATCGGCCTGGGAACCCCAACAGTTACCATCTACATAACATTATCCGGCTGCGTTACAAGCGTGGTTGGTCCTTTTGGTGTAGTGGTTAACTCGTTGGACTGGTAAAACGAAGATGTAGGGTTCGATTCCCGCCAAGGGCTATATATGTTATTTTTCTCTTATTTCTTTCTATTTTACAGTTATACTGGAGGGATGGATGTTACGATCTATGACTATGTTACGCATAATTTAGAAATGTTCGTGTTGTCACAAGCTTATTTTTCTCAGAAGAAAAAATCTTCTGAGTCCCTAACAGGAATCGAACCCATGACCTTCTGATTACCGGTCAGACGCTCTACCCTCTGCGCAACAGGAACACACGTAGGCAACAGGTCACTTAACTTGGTTCTTATAGATGGAATATCGGGTACATGTCGTGATCAACTGCAAGGCTCAATATATCTATACAATGATATATGTGTAGTTGAACAAGTATCTGCAGCTTGGAATTAACCATAGAAAGAAATGTTCGTGTTGTCTGAGGCATTGTATATTGCATACCCGACAGGCCAAATTTGAACAAGCATGTACAGTCTCTTGAATGTGCCTTTACCATAGGGGTATAGAAATCACCGAAATGGAATGAAGTCTTGGTGCAAGAATATACATATAAATTTCTGATGATGAACTAAATAGTTTGAAAACGTTAAATTTTATTTTATTTTTCAATGCAAAAAATTTGATGAAGGTGAAAGCACATAAGGATTGCACGAATGCTCTCCGACATGGCCGCTGGAGCATTTCTGTGTCTGGAACCTTCTCACGCCACGTTATACGAAGGTCTGACGCACCTCATGTGGAAGGCATTGAGCTGCTTGGCATGTCGGCTGTAGACTGTCCAAGTTTTACATGCATGCGTAGAGCAGAGATGGTAGGACTACAGCTCTGGAGACTATGAGCTTAGTGTCAAGACTGAGATCTCTACGCTCCCAGGAAACCTCCTCGTCTACATTTGCAAATTGTGACAGAGTGGTACCAAGGTATATAAACTTGTCTGCCACTGCTAGTTTTTGACTGCTGACAATGATCTGGGAATCAGAAAAGGGAGCTGCTGGGGCTGGCTGATGGAAGACTTCAGTCTTTGTGGTAGAAATTGTGAGACCGAAGTCATCATATGCTTTAGGAAACAAGTTCATTCTATCCTGCATATCAGACTGTGTGCCAGTACTACCTACTTGACTTTGTAATCGTCAGGCAAAGGGACAGACAGTATGTTAGAGTCACAAAGACCATGTGTGGTGCTGAATGCTGGACCGATCATCGTCTAATAATCTCCAAAATGAATCTCCGTATCACACCACCAAGGAGACCCCAAGGTGTCAAATTACCCAGTCGGCTGAATGTCTCTAAGCTCAAGAATGATCTCGTCAAGCAAGATTTGGCAGATGAGCTTGAGAAAAAACTGCAACCTTTCAACCCAGACCCTGATGCTGATGTTGAAATTGAGTGGGCGCATATCCGCGATGCAGTCTACACCACTGCCTTCGCTGTGTTAGGTCCCTCCACCCGGAAACATAAAGATTGGTTTGACGACAATGACAGTCGCATCAAGTCAATACAGGAGGACTATACGCCGACGCCGACTCTACAGAGCACTTCCAGCGACCCTTCTTCTTCCTCCAAGAAAGAACTTTTCAGCGCAACCAAGATAACAGCACAGTTCGAGTTACGTCGTATGCAAGACGAATGGTTCAGGACGAAGGATGATGCTATACTGACCTATGCAGATAAAAATGACATGAAGAACTTCTACAATGCCCTAGAAGCCGTTCGTGGCCTCAGCTCTTCTAGATCATCCGCTGTCCTTAGTGTTGATAGGAGCACAACCATCTCTGACAAGGATAAGATCTGGGCGGAGCACTTCAACAGCATCCTGAACCACCCATCAAGCCATAGCGAGACTTCCACAAGTCCCAGTAGAGGATGCGCTTGCAGATCCACCTACCGAAGCGGAAGTCGCAAGAGCCATCAAGTACATATCAAGTAGAAAGTCCCCTGGTGCTGACGCAATCCCAGCCGAAATCTACATCTCTGAGGGACCAAAACTGACTGAGACCCTCACCAGCCTGTTGAACTCTATTTGGTCTAATGAAAGGGTTCCACAAGAGTTCAAAGACGCTTCTATAGTCCACCTCTACAAGCATAAAAATAATAGATATGTCTGTGATAACCACCGTGGCATTTCCATGCTCTCCATCGCTGGGAAGATCATTGCTCGCCTTCTGCTCAACGTGGCCTTCTCCCCGAGAGTCAGTGTGGATTTCGTAGGGGGCGCAGTACCACTGACATGATCTTCGGAGCTTGGCAACTACGAGAGAAGTGTCAGGAGCAGAATGTACTTTGTGGATCTAACTAAAACATTCGATACTGTATTCTCTATAATGCACCTAAATCACTTCCTTTTGAGGTAAGCAGTTTTTGTCAACAAATAAACAGATAAATTTTACTTTGTGGTGAAAGAATTTCATGCTGACATTTCGGATTGTAGTCCGTCAGAAATGATTTAATGGAGTCCTCCGTTGAGAACAATTCAACAGTGTGTATTGTTGGATGTATGCATGACTTTTCGCTCTCTAGCACATTCAATACGACGAAGGAACCCACTTTCTAGTCCGAAATGTCAGCATAAAAGTTTATCTTTACGACGTAAAATTTATCTTTTCTTTTTAAAAAAACGTTTCTGTAGAAACACCGACGCATCATTTATTGTTTTGAGGTATACTATTTGAAATAAAAGTCACAACCTAGTGAGGCCATCTTAGATTTGAAGTAATGTTGCTAACTTTAATAACAATGGTTCAACTGCGGTGTATTGTTAGACGTGTGACTTATTCCTTTCACACGTACATATATTTAACAAAACAGGGCTAAGATTAATCCACAGTCATTTCTATCAGAATTCGATTCTGATTACGTACATGAAATGACTCGTAGTTTCTATGATTGGTATAGCAAGCTGATGTCGTTGGCAATTTTTAAAATACTTCTTTGAATGAAACGGGATCTAGTTTTGTCTTCCCATGTAGAGTATTATGTTTGAGATTAATACCTCTCAGCAAGTAGTACTAATTTTTAGCTCGTGGAGAGCTATCGGGATGTTTGGGGAATCAGGATGTCTGGGGTATAAACAATAGAAAATTTCTAATCGATTTCCAATCGTCTCAACTTTGGCAGGCGCATTCACGCATTCGTTAAATACCAATGAAAGACGTTCTATATGTCACGTTATTTTCGGTGCTTGTAACAACGGTCTAGATACCTGACACCGTATCTTACTGACTCCACGAGCTTACCACAGGATACCTTTGGTTGATAGTTCGTAAGAAACGGACGGTTTTGGTATACACTACACGATTTTACAGCGATTTTCTGAGCAAACAATCTGCAAGGAACTCGATTTTCTAATCAGCTGCAGTAGATTTTGCTGTTAAGCCGAGATAATGCACTGTAATGCAGCACGCTCGTACGAAGTGCTGCCCTTTTTGTTAGCTTGTCGGCCGGCCAGACAACAATCGGTTAAAAAAGCGAGCAGCATTGATCAAGTCTGAGCCCGCGAGCAACAACAAGATTATTTTGCGTTGTTTCATCAACGTAATACACAAAAAACTTTCAAGCCTATTGTCTTACAAGTTGCATATTACTGTCTCCCATTACAATTAATTTTCAAGGGTCTCAGCTTAACAAACGTTTTTTTAACGCATGTGTTTTTTTTCTGTTGCTTTGTTTTTAGAAGTAAAATACATTTTTAAAGACATTAAAAAAGATTAATAACTGAAGTAAACGAGTTGTGTTTGAGTTAAACTTCCTCAAAATGCCGAGTTGAAAGTTACACACCATTATGTGTTAAATTTACTTCAAGTACCTTTTAGTTAAAGTTTGAGTTACAAAAATTTATACATGTAATGAGTGATTTTTACTCAAGTATGTGTAAATTTTACTAATGCCTTTGTGTTGGTTTATCTCACGGAAAAAGCTTGGTGTTACACATTATACTGTATTAAAGTAGATTCACATTTTACACACTATTGTGCGGACTTGTAGTTACACAGCAGTTTTTGCAGTGAAACAAGATTAACCTTCACACACTTTTTTAACAATTATCACAAAAGCTGACCAAAAGTTTATCTGTGGCAAATAAGCCAGTAAATTACTCAATCAACAGTCTGTCACTCAGTGAAACAGTTGAGATATGTATCCCCTGTAAAGCTATAGAGATTTTACGTACAAATCCTATTTATCTTACTTTTCATACCAAAACTCCTTTATTTTAATCATACAAGAAACTATGTAGAAATGACTGGTGAATCACCTCATTTGCCTATATTAGAAACTTTGTTCACCGGTACACAGATCCAGATAATTTTGAAAAAAGGATTGTTGTTCTAAGTTTTTGGCACGTGATACCTCTGGTATCTTAAACGCTACTTGTATGTGATGAAGGCCTACGGCAGTAGTCGAATACAGATAAGTCAATATATTTTTTCATTAATCTAAATAAGTTTTTAAAAAGGATATGAATTGCTACAACATAACCACTAAAAGATATGCTAAATCAATTTTGAAATGCGCCAGTTAAAGGAAACCAAGCGATCCCGACCAAATAAGATGTCAATTTTTAGGAGATCAGTTCTCGGACTAGCTTCATAAACAGGCCCCAATCTCGCGCGTGTCGCTTACCAACGCCTTTAGGAACAAAATATCACGGTACAAAAATATATGCAATTAACTAAAATCTGCCAAGGGAAAACCTACTATGTTGCAGGTATCACAAAAGATATATAGACTACCGCATATTGCATGTCCTGCTCCTTCAAAAATACACATCAAATATTTGTAACATGTGTTTCCAATTTTAGTATAGATGAGTCACGAGAGCTTAAATGAAACATTATCATAATTTATGCCGACATAAGTTATTCTTGTCGTGCTATGGCAAAGGTTTAACATTAAGTTTATGTTAAAAATTGCTAACTTTCAGGCCCCTTGGGACATAAAACCTGAATGTCTATGTCTATAGCATAGTGAGATGTAGCAGGGTCAACAAGCTTTTTTATGACAATAAGATAAGAACAATGGTGTTCAGATCGGCCGAAAGTTAAAACTTTTTACTCCAAATTAGTTATCCGCACTCCATCTCTCCTTATATAACGAATGCAAAATAGGACATTTGGTATAGTGAAAATGACAACGGATCAAACAAAGAAAGTTACTGAAGATTAAAAGTGAAATTCTCTCAAACATTTTCATTAAAAAGTATGGCCTCAAGTTGGGAGAACTTAATAATTCAACTGGGAGTGAAAGGGTTAAGAACAACAACAATTTTAAAACACGCTGAGGCTGAAACTGAAAAAAAGTGAAATTGTTTCTATAGGCGAGTTTATGTTTACATTTTTTGCCTCATTAGCATACTCACTCTTCTTTCTAATTCAGCTACAAAAACAAAGCTTCTGAATAATGAAATAGTTCTGCAAAAGAATTTTTCTCTGAAAATTTGAGTGATATGTTGAGTAATCTTTCCGTGATATGGTTTTCAAAATTGGAAATTTTGCAAAGAATGTATGGGCTCATTATCGTTTTTGCATCCAGCTGTTTTGCGGGTTTTTTTTTTTTTTGAGTAGCGATTTCTTCGTTGAAACTACATATATAGAGCCAAAAGGTTGATCACTCATTTCAATTGATAAGTATTCTCAAATATTAAAGTCAGTTGTTGTATATCTTTGTTCTTTCTCCAACTTAAATTGTATGCTAATGAAGCACCATGTAAACAATAACGTCAGCTGAAACTCGCCTATAGTTAAAACATTACAAAATCTTAATGACGCTTGCAGTCCTAAGTAAAACTAGACTATGACAAACTGAAGCTGAATAAACAAAAAAATAAATAAATAAGCAAAATGAGCCCCAGCAAAATTTAATACTGGTTCTTATATAAAAATTGTATGTATTGATATGCTTGACAATAAACAAAAGCAAACCAATGAAACAAACGTGCTCGTAAGCCAATCAACGCTATCCAGAGATAGAGTTTTAACCCATGGTCTTTTTTCCCACCGTAAAGAAACGGGTCTAACCCCTGAATTTGTATTAAAAAGTTTTAACCAAAGACCGAGCACTTTTTTATAAGGTAGAAAATGCTACTTTAATTTTTGCTGAACCCAAGGTTAAAGAGTAAAAGAGACAGGCTGGGTCGCACTAAATCTCCGCTGGGCCGCGCTGTTTTGATTTTGATTGCTTTCTACATGCATCCAGATGAACCCAGTTATAGCAAGAATCCTCGTGGTAACTCGAATTCCTCGTTAACTCGAAACAAAACCTTTTTCCTTTCGATTTGCCTCATACATGTATAGTTACTATAATTTTAACCCTTATAACTCGAAACCCCGTAACATCGATTTTTTTTAGGTACTTTTCTAATTGGTAATTTATCTTCCAACATTCGAGGTAGGAAGAACTATTTTCCAAATTAATCATGAAGTGATAGATTCAACATCAGTTTCTTTATAGTAATTGTGCATGATTTTCATGCTTTTGTTTCGGGTTTGTTGGTCTTTTTAAGTTCTTGCATTTAATCAGTGTTTCTGGTCTTTTGTTTTAAGACCGCCACAACTTGAAACCCCCACAACTCGAAACCCCTCCAACAAAACGCTGTACATAAAACCAAGTAAAGTATGCAAAAAGACGTAGCTCTTTAGCCTACAAGATATTCATTTAAATTAGGAATCTTGAAAAACTGTACTATAACTTAAAACTGAGGAGAAAACATGAAAGAAACTCGACTAGTGTAAGAATATAAATAAGTAAATGAATTTGTTTATAGAAGAAACATATTAATGGTTGCACCTGACGTTATGGCGGCCATGTTGGATGAAACTTAACAAAAGAATTTTGATTATTTCTTTTGTTTAAGACTCCAACATGGCCGCAATGTCTATTGTCTTTTGTGTCTCTTGGGAATGATTGCAACCCAAGAATAAATAGTAAATATGCAATGGTTTCGAGTAGGATACCATGGTATATGCCACGCGTCACTTGTATTTTTCGTATACACACGAGTTTTTTTAACTAAGGCCCGTTTCAAACGTGGCATTTCTCATGCATCGAATACAATTCACGAATTATCTGCATGAAAAAATGCAACGTCTGAAACAATTAAATTGAATTATGTGCGGCTTAAATTTGACTGTTGTTTCAGACGTCAAATTTCTCATGCAGCGAATTAAATGCATAAATTATGTTTGATTGTACGGCGCCCGTCAAACCGGTTTTTTCTGGATGGTAGACTCAAATGTCAT
The DNA here is from genome assembly GCA_027575285.2 of Zoanthus pulchellus. Lineage (NCBI taxonomy): Eukaryota > Metazoa > Cnidaria > Anthozoa > Zoantharia > Zoanthidae > Zoanthus > Zoanthus pulchellus. The sequence continues at coordinate 11,818 of JAOBRB020115263.1, forward strand.
ACGCAGAAAGTCAAGAGTTGTGTGACTGTTCAGTTGATTTCAAAATAATTGCATCTTGGTAATTTCCGGCATATCCACAGCTCCCCCACAGAAACCTGTAATGTGAGTCTACCATTCCATTATAAACACAGTAGAGTAAAAGTTTTTGCAATTGTGATACTCTTTACAAGACTCCAGGCCGCCAGGTGGACATTTCATGGGAATATGGCAGCCATCAATTGCTGCCTAACAACAAGGAAACTGCCACAACTCTTCCATGTCAATGATCTTCTCTTCAAATCCTTCGGATGATGTGGGTAGGAATTTTGAAACATTTTCAGTCCAAAGGTGTTCCACGAGAAGTAAACAAATACTGGGGATCTGAGAACGACTCACGGCATTCCGAGTAATTGTGTTCGACACAATTATATTCGACATCTGAAACGCGTGTCGCACAAAACTAATTTGAATCGACTCAAATATGAATTATATTCGATGCATGAGAAATGCGACGTTTGAAACGGGTCTAATTTCTCCCATTCCTAAAAATATACAACTACTAACCAATTTGCCCCCCGCGTGGAAACTGACGATGAACGAAAACTGCAGTATGTGCTGACGTTTTAAGCTCTGGTGAACACTGATGAATCTAAATTGAAATCATAGTAAACATTTATGGAGACTCATTTCGCCTTTTTAGGAAATGTACACACACAGTCTTAGCGCCATTTGAATAGTTGCTCGCAAGTAATGGCGGAACGCCGGGAGAAATACTATCCGTTGAATACTACCAATTAGATACGGCAGAATATGCAACGGTTTTCCAGGCCTCTGATTGGCTGTATCTTTTAAGTTATGGGATAAATAATTATATTTTAATCTTAGGAATCCTTGTCTTGATTTTAAAGATCAGTTTCAACTCCAACATCTATCTACCGAGCAGTTTGAAAAATTAGAAATGTTGGCAAGAGTAAAGTAAAGAGGATTATTTCCTAATTATGGTTTTCCTCCTCATTCTGAAGATCTATTTATTTCGATAACTTATGAATGAGCAAATGTATTTTTAATATCGTTGCAAAAGAGATACTATTAGGTAGAATATATCCCGTTCCTGTGTGCGTGTTTGCGTGTGTTTGTGGTGTGATATGCTTGAGCCCATCCCGGCCTAGTAATTCAATCTATAGTTTGAATTTTAGCACCCTGGTATTTTTAGCTTTTTTGTTATTTCAGGTTGCTAAAACACTTAATGTTATTTTTAGATCTTTTGTATTATAATTTCAATATTCAAAAAAGTGAGAAAAAATGTTGTTGTTGTTGTTGAACAGAGAGAAGATGACGATGAAAGTGAATGGATAGGGAGGATGAAGTTGAAGGTGGATGGGATGGGAGGATGAGGATGAAATTGGATGGGATGGGAGGATAAGGATCAAGGTGGATGGATGAGGAGGATGAAGATGAAGGTGGATGGGAGGATGAGGATGAAAGTAGATGGATGGGGAGGATGAGGATGAAGATGGATGGATAGGGAGGATGAGGATGGAAGTAGATGGATGGGGAGGATGAAGATGGATGGATGGATGGATGGATGGATAGTGACGATGAGGATGGAAGTAGATGGATGGGGAGGATGAGGATGAAGATGGATGGATAGGGAGGATGAGGATGGAAGTAGATAAGAGAGGAGGATGAAGAAAAAGATCACATGCATGGAAGTAGATATGAGATAAGAGAGGAGGATGAAGAAAAAGATCACATGCAAGATGTTAGTGAAAGTCACATGCAAGATGTTATGGTAAATTTGGAGGAGTGGGCGGAGCGAAATAAAATGGAGATAAATGCTAA
>JAOBRB020115373.1:0-13637 GCA_027575285.2 Zoanthus pulchellus
AAATAAATATTTCGAAATTTTAAAACATCAGTAAACCACGTGGTTGCAAACGAAGAATAACTTTTGATGTACTTTCTTTCAGATATATGTCCTTCAAATACAAGACAATCAACATATTAGTATAATTTCTAGCGGTGATTATGGAAATGGTGCGCGCTAATTGGTTGAACTAATTATTTTCAAAACAGGAAGTTTGTTTACATTTATCGCTACAAAGAGGCCCTTATGAAAAATAAAATGTTTTTTTATTTTAAATTGCCGTTCTATTTTCTCGAATAATCACCTTAGCAATTATACTAAAACAATTAGTCACCTCAGGCTCTGTGAATATCGCATTCGCAGATATTCACGTGGCCTGCGGCGACTAATTGTTATATAGAAACAATTAAGCCATTGTATAACGATGCGCCTTATTTGCGAACCATCCCGAAACATTGTATTGCTATTTTTTCGACTGTACTTTACAACTTTTCGTCTCGTGGTCAGGAGTATGTAAAGATATGATCAGCGTCAGCCTGAGATTGTTTTTTTTTAAAATTTCTGTTAATCTTTGGCCAATGTGAGGCTCATTGTTCTTATAAAATGTTCTAATGAAAAAGCGTGACGTATTTCTAGATGTAGAAATCCGTAGATATCAACTTTAGCATTGACCTTGAACTGTGTGGTAAACATGTTTTGATCCGCAAGCGACAAGAGAACAGCAGTGTTCTATGTTTTTTATCTTGCATTTCATGGTTTGATGAATAAGATTATCAAGTCTGATGTTTTCACAACTTTTGAAATGATCTACCAAACCATGAAAGGCAAGAAATAGAGAACATAGACTCCATATTTATTTCAGAGTAGACTTAAAAACCTTTTAAACTTTTTCTTTCTGGACAAAAAAGAGCAAACTAAGTTGAGTTTGTAGACATGTAAACATCTAAAATTAGAAATTAACTTAATCAGAGGGTTTAGGAAACCATCATCAGACACGAGGGTTATTTCCTGTTTACGAACGCGTGATGTTGCACAACGGATATTTTTCCAAACACACAAAGATATTCATTAAAGTGCAACTGTCCCCAAAAATTCATTTTCAAAATTTTGCAATAACTTACTTATTTGGATATTAAGTGGCAAGGAAAAAATATTTTTTCAACTAAAAAACATTAAGAAGTGCCTAAAATACGGCCTCAAAGTCGGCAACCAAGTGTCCCAAATTCCGAAATATTTACTGTGTGTTAATGTTTGTTGTTTTTGTTGGATTCACTGTGAACGGATCGGATGCTTCCTTTTTCTAGTCTTACTTTCTTTGTACTAAAAATAGCGATGATTGTAACTTTTGTTTCTGTAAAGTGTAAAAGTTATGAATATGAAGTTGTATTGTTGCTTGGTATGTAAATAAAAGTTTTGTAGAACCACATATTGAATATTTGGACTTCATTAATGTTACTTCCAAAACACCCTTTGCAGTTTGCGTTTTGTGAAAGCGATCCACACACACTGAATACGGAAGAAGAAATGTTTCTTTTTTCAGAATTGTATTCATTAACATTCGTCTCCTGTTTTCTTTTCAAAGAAATTGCTTCAATATAGTTTTGTTTTTTTTCATTTTCTTATACGGTAGGAACTTTCAAGGACTTTTCTTCACAAATTTTATTATCTTCTTATTTTCTGCAATATTTCTTTTTCTTCTATGGAGATAACTAGCTTGTATAATTTGTGTCTTCATTAATAGACACATGAATACTAACTGTAGGCTGGCATCCATTTTCAGTGACTGATCGAACTTTCTGCAGACTCAAGTCATGCCAATTAAGGTTATTTTGCCATGGTTTGTTTGTAAGTTAGTTAGTTAGCAATATAATTCAAAACGTTTTAGACGGACTTTGATGAAATTTTAAGAGGTTGTCAGAATGGTACATGGAAGTATTGATTAAATGTTGAGGGTGATCCGGAAGAAATCCTGGATTCTGGGTTACTTTGAATTTTTCCTTATATATAGGACTGTAATGTTGCGCGGGGATCAAAATAACCTTGGCAGAGGTCTGCGCTCTCCGAGTGCTTTTCTAGTTTTGAAATTGTTTATTATAAATTAACAGTTGAGAAACGAGTATAATTTTAGGGTCTTGTTACAATCTCGTCTAGCGCATGTGGGCTACTGCAAAGAGAAATTCAAATAATCCAAAGTTTAACACAAATCAAATGGAAGCATTACTTGAAGCAATATGTTTGACTACAATTCCATCTGACTTTTTTGAAACAAGATAGATGTAGTTTGTGATACTTTCCGTAAAAACTCCAATTAATGCAAAATTGATATTTTTCATTTTATCGCTTTGCCAGTCCGTAAAAGGATCAAAGTTGTTCGAGTGGACTGGTAAGGAAACTCAGCAAGCTATAAAGAAGATTATACTGATTCTTTGTTTCATGTTGTGTACACGGTCACGGTGAGGATCTTTTGTTCCTGGTGTGATGCTTCATTAGTCTATTGCCCGTTTGCTCATTTACATCTCAAAGCCTTTTGTTATTTGTGCACGGTCAACGTCATATTTCAATAGGGAAAAGGAAAACAATATTATAGAAAAAAGGAAGTCATCAATTTCCAAACCATTCGACTCTAGTAAACCTGAAATGACGTCTCGTTTCAAAATGGTAAATTGCACTGAGGACACGCGCACAAGACAAAAACCAGACTTTGTCTTGTGCGTGTATCTGGTGTAAAGTACAATTGCAAGAAACAAAAACTTGAGTTTTCTTGTCAAATTTCATTAGTCTTGTTTCTTGTAATTGTACTGTAAAAAATTTGTTTCAAGCTCAAACAATAACATAGAGTATATTTGGATAGCATAGATCTGTTTAATTGGTTTATTTGTTATTTGGCTAAGTTGCACGTGACAGCAGCAAAAACACACTGTTTAATTGTAACCAAAGATATTCGGAATGAAAATAAACTAATGTTGGGTCAAAATCAGCATTTTACACTAATTCAACACTATAACATAGTGATTTCGCCTCCATATAAAGGCAACAGCTACAACAAGGTAATCATAATTTATATGTGTAATTATTTGAATAAACTGACAATAAGAAGAACAGTTTAGACATTTTTGCCTTTATTCTTTTGTTTCTAACCTATATTTAATAATGAAAAATAAATAATAATAATAATAATAATATAACAATAAATTGTATTGATATAAAATTTAGGTAGTTTAAAAAAAGATAATTTAAAAAGTATCAACAAAATAACATTGTTGTTCAAGGTAACACATGTAAGATTGTTGTCAGTTTGTTAATAATAATATGTAGTGTGTAGCAGTATGTATTGTACACGCGAAGCCTTTATTATCAAAATATACAGCATACAATACTAACTAGTGTCAGGCTCACAAGATTTCAAAACCAAAGAGAAATCTTTAAGGTTTTAAAAAACCCTACAGTTCTAAATTATTGTACTGCTGGTAATTCTGTTCGTTATGATGTGTATCGATATTATAACATGCACATGAAAATGTTATTGAAACCCTCAAAGAAATCTTAATAAATGAGCAGTCTTTACAGGCTTCAAAATGAAAGAAAAACAGACTAGAAGAATTCGAAAGCATCATATAATGTAAAATATCTTTGTGTACAACACGTTTTTTATGCACGTAGTACTTTATAATACTGGCTTACCATTACACGTATTACATGTTTCAAAATGAAAAAAATTAAATAAGGATATAAAAATTTGAAATAAAATACAAAATTAACGGCTTTTCGCTGCTGATATACACTCTTTTCTTTTTATACGAACGTAGTTTTTCAGACAGTCAATAAAGATTATCTTGACAAACGTCAATCATAGACCTGTGATGAACTTTTATTGCTTGCAGCATAAGATCAGAATAGCTCCTTGCAAATCAAATGAAAAGTGAACAGATTTAACAAAAATTAAGAGAAAAATTACTCTAAAATTTAAACTATTTGAATAAATTACACATTTTTTTTCCAATTGAAAACTGAAGAATGTGTGCTACAGTACTTAGAATTAAATTGTGCCTTCCTAGTAGCACTTTTAAAATGGCTGGCCATGCCCATTTCTATCTCATTCATACACAAAGTTCATGAGTATTAGATATTTTGAGTAAGGAGGTAAATTGTCCCTTTTGGTCACCTGTCAGCAGCCCAAGGGCAACACCTCTTCAAATATCCAACAATAAAAAGTGGCAGTTTTCTTTTGAGGTTTGCATTATCAGTATTTTATGTAAAACTAAACTCGATAAACTCTCAGGTCAAAAGTGAAGCTGTTATCATTATATGGTTCCTACACTGATCTTCAGAGATATGACAATTGATGACACACTGTCTCTCTCTCCCATACAGGATCTTTAATTGCTGGTTTCCACTGTTATTTACAGCAGACTCCTGCAACTGTTATTAAACATCCACATACAGAACATGTCTGAAAAAATTGTTTGTGTTCATTCAAGAAACTTGATTACATTAACAGTCAAGAGAGCGCCGATTTTCATAGCTATTGTTAGGGGTCATCTTGTACTGTCTGCATAGCTCTGATAAGAGGGCTTTCTGGTTTTATTTGTAGACAAAGCACTGACATGCAGTTCAAGGATTATTCGACAGACTTCCCAAACGGACTACCCATATAATGGACTAATTTTAAAAACACTATAACTTCCAATGAGTATTAAACTATTATAAATTAAGAAGAAAATGATGTGATTTATACTTCCATTACAGGGTGCCAATTTAAGATATTTTTAGTGGTTGTCCACAGGGAACCTAATACCTTAAACCAGATTGCCCTGCTCAAGTTCAGGTTGTCCATATAAGTGTCAAAATTCGACCCATACTTTCCTGTGCAGACGGACTATTTTGCTACTACTGTGCAGCAAGGTCACCATGAAATGAACTCTGGGTAATCTTATTCACAATTCATTCAATTGAACATGTGTGCTATCGCATCTAGCGGTCCTACGATTAGCTAGTGAAGTTAAGTAGTTGTCTGGTATTTATCAATTTATATTTCTGACACATCTGAATTGAAGTCAACAGGTCACTCTTCTGTTTATGGATTTAAGGAACAACGATCACGCTTATTGAAAACAATGATCCATCACAGGATGCACAATGTGCCGCTATTCAAGTTACAAAACACATGCAAACACCACAGCTGTTGCAACAATATACTGTATCAACAGAGGCTGTTTATTTAACACTTGTGGGGACTTAGTACTATCAAAGACTGTCCTATTCATTACACACACACTGATTGGATTGCCATGGTAAAACCATGATTAGTAGATTAAAATTGTTTCCAGACTGACAATTGTACTGTTACTACTAAAGTAGTCTGGAAAATTTCTTGTTGCCATCGGACAACTTGCAGACTGACTACAAGTTGCCCGACGAAATTTCAGGTTGTTCCGGGAACCAAGCAACTGCTAATTTAGAGTACTGCACTAACCCTTTTGCTCCCAATTTTTTGTATTAAAACAATTAATTAGCTTTCTCTAATCCATATTAGGCATTGCCATGGAAAAAACCCACATTGTAGTCCCCAGGGATTGTGTTTGTCATTGATTGTGTCATTGAAGTGTCTTGTCGCTGCTGTAGCCGCTGTTAAAAGTGAATTTTTGCTAATTTTCAAGCCTTTTTTGCCTCTCTTCACTACTGGATAGCATCATGAAGCTTGAAGGTAGCATTTGCGCTACCAGAGAGGTGTCACACTTTTTAGCAATTTTTATGGCGTATTTCTACTCGTTGGACGAAAAGAGGCAAATTCACTGAGTTGCCAGTGCATTTTTTGGAAGTTTTGACGACTGAATAATACTTTGAACAAGCATAAAAATTTGTGAGGGCTCTACACTGATTTTTGAAGAAAACGCTGTCTGTCCTCCCCAAAATTTTCAGGCTTCCCAGAATGCATTTGGGTCGTGAAAAATCGGGAAAGATTGGGGCAAGATTGGCACAAAGAAACAGCAGCCCTTGAACTCCCTAATTTTGGGGGCACGGCCACTTTGGCCTTAACATTTGTGGCACAAATAGGACACCAAGGCAATTGTCAAAGGCACCAAGGCCATACCGTAATTTTTAGAAGGGCAGCAAGGCAAAACCCTAGATAAGTGTTTTTATTGACTCTCAATGGTATTCTAAAATACATATACCATGCAGATGATGGTGCAGTTACATTGATTGCAAAACTGTAACCAAAAGTTAATGCTCGCATGCTCGCTGTTTGAAACCAGCCCTGCAGGATGGGTGGGAGGGTACCTCCCATGCAGAAATGACGGGGATGCTCATCGAAATTTTTAAAAGCAACCCCTAAAAAGTACCATTATGGGTGTGGCATCGGCGTATTTTGACCCCTAAAAGTTACCAAAGAAATGCACGGAAACAAGTGATATAAAATAACACATTGTACTGCCAAAAAACGTTTAACATTGAGTACTTTTCACTTTAAAATGTTTCTAAAAGTACTGTCATACACATTTTCCATAAAATGTCATTTTCTCGAAACATTCACGACCATTACATCTTCAAGAACGTCAGTAACTGAACTAAGATAAACAGACCACAAGACCACTTTGTCACTTAAATTTTATTGGCGATGTAATTGATATCTATTGTAGTTTTGATTGATGTGAGCTGCAGTGGACAAATAAAAGTAATCGCTACATGTAATAGACAGAGATGTTTAGTGTGTTCTGTAATTCTAAGGAGGTCAAACTGTCATAGCAAATCCAGGGATCAATGGACCAAAAAGGGTCTAAAAGTTACCCTGATCTCACAGAAACCCTAAGGGTTATTAAAATCCAGAATTGTAACCCCTAAAAGTTACGAAGAGCAACCCAGACAAGTCAAGCATGGGATTTCTCCCCCCCCCTCCTTCCCAGGGAAACCTGATCTCACAGACACCCTAAGAGTTATTAAAATCCAGAATTGTAACCCCTAAAAGTTACGAAGAGCAACCCAGACAAGTCAAGCATGGGATTCCTCCCCCCTCCTTCCCAGGGAAACCAGACGGCAAACAGGTTTTGTTTTCGTTTTTATTTGATTATCACCTTGATATACATTGATCAATTTCCAGCTCATTCCGGTTATAAATGAAAATATTTTTAATGCCTGTTTCTCAAAATAAGAATTGAAGGCACGGCGGCACTCTTTAAAAAAAGGGCAGGGCATTTGTGGCCGTAAATCGTGCAAATTTCTGGGGGCATTACGGCAAAGGCAAGGGGCATCCACGGCAATTGCCGCGTGGCCGTCGTAAATTTCAAGCCCTGAAACAGCTGTAGCTAGCTTGATCCATGAACTAAGAAAATGCTAAACAAATTTACTATATCTCAGTACTAAGTCTAAATTTCGTTGTGAAAGTTGTTTCATTTGCTGGCAATGAAAATCTCATCAAAAAATCCAAGGCCAAACATCATTGATTTTGCCTTTCCAAAAACGATGCAAAACAATAATTTTTGCAATTTTTGCACTTCAACTAATGACTTTCTGCAGAAATGACAGTTTATTCTTGCATCACTGGCTTTCAAAACTTAAAGAAACTACTAGAGTTTGCTTTAAAACCCAAATTTGGATTTCATCATGTGATCTGAACAAATACATAAGCATCCAAATAATTTTCCATAACAAAAATTGAGCCAATTAACAAACGAAACAGGTTCCACATTTAAAAAACAAAATTTTCGGAAAACTTAAAATTTGTCTAGAGTACTGCATTTGGCAAATCACATGATCAATTTCCTTGATAGTTTCAGATAAGGCTTTAGCCGTTTGGCATCTGATAACGAGCCATTAACATCTCAGATCTTTTGACAGTGCTTTACACCATCTTGGCGAGTAGGACAAGTTGCTCATTAATGCTTTAGTTTTAAAAAAATTATGAATTGAAAATTTTAATGTTAGCCTTAGGAGAGAGGAACTGAATGCCAAAATTTGAGGCAAATAGCTATAGTTACAATTTGAATTTTTCCAGACATTTGTTTTGGTTTTTGTTCTGCTGGTGAAAGACAACTGACAACAGAGAAATGTATAGAAAAATTCAAATTGTGACAGCTTTATGCCTTAAATTTTGGCATCCAGTTCCTCTCTCCCAACATTGAAATTTTCAGGACAAATCCCTTACCCTGAGGGATAAGGGAATGGAATTGGGGGACAGCATTAAGTTACTTTTGAAGAGTACTGTACCTGGAGGGCTTTGATTTTACAATAATTGATTTGAATTAAATCCATACATGAATTTCAAGTGATTTGCAATGGGAAAGCAAGGTTTTGTTTAAAACGACCAAGATATTTTTTAATTATAATACAAGACTAGTATAAACACATCTCTTTACTAATACTCTCATTGCGAAGAGTATTTTTAAAGGTAGTCATTTTAAGGGTAGTCCATTTTAGGATATTGCATAATAGGTAGTCAATGGACTGGGGGGGTTAGTGTTTTATCTACCTATTATACTGGTTACTCCTTGATCTATCAGCTGGTTCATAGACATTGGCCTAGCGAATAACATGAAGTCTTTCTACTGTACATGTGTGAACTGGATTGGTGCCAAAATAAAGAAAAACATTTCTCCCTTCTAACAAATTCAACCACTGCATACCCAACTTTTCTCCAAGACTTTCAATATTGGCACTGTCCTCTGTTGTCCTCAAAACACCAAAATACAATACAAAATTAATGTTCTTTAGAAGCTAGTAAAGAGCATAGCCCTACTTACCAGCTGTAAAACCGCAACCAAACATATTAAGAAATAAACAACACCAAAACCAATAAAGTAGCCGAGATTAGATTCTTTGCATGATCCACCGGTATATTTCAGCTGCAATTTGAAAACAAATAATTAAACTTATACATGAACTCTACGTATGTTAATTTTATTGTAATATACTCAGCAAAATTACTCGATTCTGATTGGTGGTAACAAGTACAATTTTAGTGTAAATTGTGCCCTTCAGAGAACCAATAAAGTTAATATGGTAATGATATGTTGACAAATGTAATTGTAATGCGTTCGGTGTGTAGATATATATAGAAAGAATTTAGAGAAAAATATCAAATATAAGCCCATGGCGGGATTCGAACCCGGTTTACTAGTCCAACGTGTTAACCACTACACCACAAGGACCAACCACGCTGGCAACGCAGCCGGACAATGTTATATAGATGGTAACTGTAGGGGTTCCCAGGGCGATATTTTTCTCTATTGGTAAGTTGAACACTGTAATTTTTGGTACGCATATATGGTAATATATGTTGACTAATGTAATTGTAATGCGTTCGGTGTGTAGATATATCTAGAAAGAATTAAGAGAAAAATGGTAACGACATGAGCACATCTAACATTTAGATGGCTTCATAAACTCAAAGCTCCAATTACTTATTGTATTTTATTACTGTTTTCTTTTTTTGAGATTTGCATTGAACCCAAATAAAAAAACACTTAAAACTTGTCACTCGTATTGTATTGTTATGACTGATATAAATAAAACATCATGTGATTAGCATGATTGATTTCTAGCAGGAGGCTTCGTTTTTTTATTGAAGCAATTTTAATGAGTATATTAAAAACAAAAAATTGCATGATCTCTCCAACAATTTGTAATTAATAGGCAGTTGTAACGTTTTCAAAGTTCTGAAATGAAATTGCTCTAAGGACTTGTCTAATATTGAGAATTTTGAAACATCACCTGTATCTTTTAATTAAATTGTCCTACAGTAGTATTACAAACCTTGTATCAGAGTCTGAATAATTTTATTCCAAATATTATTCTGCTAAATACAATCTACAGCCTCAATAGATGGATAAACACATGTATTTTGTGACGAATGCAATGAACAAGGTGAGGAAATACGTAATTTGCTTAGCTGCTTTGGTTATTCAATACAACTGCTCACAAATTATGACTGTGTGTTTCTGTAAACACTATTGAGAAAATACAATTTTTCTGTTAAATTTTTATTGGCTGGGTACATGATATTTGCAACTAAAATACACAAGATTCATATGAGCATATATACAATATGTGTTGACATTTGTTAGGTGCTATCTACCAGTCATGTGGAGCAAAGAATGATATTAATACATCAGATTTTTTCAAATCATTAAAATTACAGCCAAAAAAGCCTTACGTAGGTGCAACACATACACCAAATTCCTAATGTACAAAAGTACACTTTCAAAGACCCACATTTTAGGCAAAACAATTCAACTTTAAAAGCTCAGTTCCAGTCAGATAACAATCTTCTTAGAACAATTTTAAAAACATAAGCTAAAATTGGATTTGCTTTCAAATAAATTTGTTTTATTTTCATTTGATTTTTTGTTTAATGTTTCTTTAAATAAAGAACTCAAAATATCAGACAACTGGTAATAAAAGTTTTGTGGCAATTTATTTAGTCCCATTTTCAAGTCACTTGAGATTAAAGTGCTTCCACTTTGCTGATGAGGTCCAGATATTATACTGATGGGTTTCATGGGGCATTTTTTATGTTCACATTTATTTGATTAAACCATTATCACTCTAATTTTGATCCAGGTTTATCCCTGCAAACAGGATTAGCCAGATTTACCCCACTTTTATATGAAGCAATCTCATTAATTGCCATTTTTCATCTTGTTCAATTCATTGAATCCATACTCTATTAGTTAAAATTTTTCTTAAGAAATTGAGTTATATATTGTTTCAAAAACAGTAGTACAGTATATGTTTCACATCATTTCAAGAACCTAACATTATATTGTTGTTCATCAATGAAAAAAAATGTTGTTTGTATGTCACAACAATTGAGTCATTTCCAATATTTTTGTTTCTATGCAGCTTTTAAACTGAAGATATGATTTTCTAAATAGTGTGTACACACTATCAGTCACTTTATTTATGCAGTTTCATAATGTAAAAGCTTAGTTTCTATGAATAATTATAATTGAGTGTGCTTCAGTACAAATTTTTTTGTGGTTCAGTTAAGATTTTGTGATACAATAATGCCAAATAGTTATCAAAGAAGGATTGAAATAATGTCATGGCCGAAACACCAACCTTAAACTCGAACTCAAACTCATCTTGGTAAAATTTCTGTACTGGGGTGTACTTTTGTTTACTGATGCAAAATATCACTCATCTACTGTAGACCCTAATTACTTTATATATTAGACAATCGTAAGAAACAATAGGCGATGAAACTGCAAGCATAAATAAGAATGTCCCAGTGATTATGGAAATTATTCATCTATTATATTCAGCTTCAAATTCTGCATTACATAGCACTGACATTATCCCACGATTCATTTTACATGTAATGCCCGTTCTTTTTAAAATTTGATTTCACTTTTGTCACTATCTCTTGCTTGAAACCAAAAAGTTCTAAAGTTGTTAAAAATTATATATCGAAATGTGTCATGCAATGTTTGCCATTTCTTACCTTGTAGAAAGAATGGCAAACATACGACGCCATTTTTTCAAAACTAAACCATAAAATATTTATATAATTTAAAAAACAGACTGAAATAACTACACTTTAGATACTGAATGGTATTTTCTTACCTTGAAATGTTATAGAAATACGTTATTTTTCTGAAAAAGCATAAAACATAGCTGCCAACTCTCCCAATAAACCAGTAGTACTCTCCATGTTTCGCAGAAAACATCCGGGCCTCCAGGTCAAGAGCTGAAATCTCCTGGATAATCACTATTCTCTAAACTAAAAGTTCTGAAATGTTGTATTACTGTTCCATAGATTCATTAACGTTTAGAAAAATACGCTGTGCGTGTTTTATATTAATGAAAAGCCAAACGGAGACGATACCGACAACCCCCTATCTTGCTCTGTCTTGCTTGGTGCATTGGAATGGTTTTTGTGTTATTTCTTTTTGAATCTCCACGTTTCTATACTAGATAACTTGACTTGACAGGTATGATAATGAATTAGTTACTACAGTAAACCTTTGCTTCTTACCTCACACACACAATTACCACCAACACATGTTCCTCGTCCGCTACAGTTACTTGGACATAAAACAGTAGAATCACCACTTATCATTCTTACTACGTTCAAAATAGATTGCATATTGAAAATGCAAGTTTCTATAATGCAGTTTACAACTCAGTTTCAACTCTTGAACAGCCGCTTCTGACACTCACACGGCCCAGTCACACAAATCAATCTCAAATCACTTTAACTGTCACCAATCGTCACCAGCTGGACACCCGCAGCGCCCACGTTTTTAATGGTCAGTTTCATGTAATGACGTTTATGCGCGCGGGATAAAATTTTTTGAATTTTGAAAAATGGCTTTCCGAGTGTTTTTTTCGGTTTAAATAATCACGGAATCTGCACGGACACTGGTTACTAGTCTATGCAAAAGCAGTTTTTACATTCTTGCATTCAAATTCAGCCACGACAAGTACAACTCGAAAGGAAGGTCACACCACTCGTGACTAGAAAACAAGGCATTCAGGTTTGACAGCGTAACAAAACAGGAGGTCAGGGAGGTGTTCTAACTTCACGTGCGTCTTTAAAAAAAATTAAAAAAGCAGTATAAAGAGGCATTTTGTACACTTTATTCTGCAGAATAATGTATTTGAAAACAAAAGTATTCTGGGATCCGAGATAAGTTTATATATATGACCCAGAGCTCAAATTTATTTTTGCAATTCGTAGTTTAGTTTGGGATGGAAGCTGAACTCTCAGAAAGGTATGAATTTAAAAAATGAAATAATGAATGATTGCGTTTGGACTTTGGGAACATAGGCATAATGATTACCAGTGGAATATAATGACAGCTCTTTCTTTTGTATGTAAGTAATGAATAAATTACAAAAATTTAAAAAAAAGATTGAATTATGCAAACTAACACATCAATAAAAAATATTTATGAATAATCGAGGTCCAACTATTCAGCTTTCACCTACGATAGTTTATTTTTCAGTGAACGGAAATATGATGCTTAAGTTCGTGTAAGGTTGCAGCCTTAGTTTGAACGTGGAAAACAACAACGATATTACTTGAGTTACAAAATGGTAAAGTAGAAGTTATTTTATATAGAGCAACCACAAGGGTTAGAAAGTGAAGCTACCTAGTTTGACTATTTAAACAAAAATGTTTACAACGACTTTCTTAAAATATATTCTTGAACTAAGAAATATAATAAATATTTATGCATGGTTTTCTTGTTTACATGATGTGATGTAAACACGCGGGTGATTGCATGGGAGAACACGAGATCTGATAAGCGTAGCACTGGATTCGATCCAATTTGTGTAAAAAACAAATGATTTCACAATATATCAAAAAATTTCGAAATTTGCGATTCTTGGCCTCTTTTGACATTAGTTTTACCACTCTTACCATAGAAATTGTTTAAGTTATACTGAGAAGATTTCAATAAATTCACTTGATAGTGAATTTGTCAGGTTTTTAGCGTCACATATCGATTTCTCCACAAGGGAAGTTAATTTGGTATAAAACAGATTAACAGTACGCATAAAGTACTACATGATTTAATATTTCTGATTGGTTTAAACAAGTGGTTTACTGATGTTCTAAAATTTCGAAATATTTATTTTTTTCCCAGATAAGATAAAGAGCTCATGAGCTTGTAGAGCAATTAAAACAACAGCTCTGGGATAATTTTTGGAGCAAA
>JAOBRB020115478.1:0-13632 GCA_027575285.2 Zoanthus pulchellus
TATTTATTTATTTGACAATGTAAATACAGTTGATGCTATGAAATTAAGAGCAGTTTATGACAATGTTGAGCGTCACGTGCGAGGTTTAGAAATCGTCGGCATTGATAACAAACAGTACGGAAAATCGTTTGTTCCGATTTTAAGAGTAAAATCCCGACAGATTTACAGCTTATTATTACACGTAAACTGGGGAAAGATAAATGGGATCTCGAGGCGCTATTAAACTCGCTTAAGGAAGAGATTGAAGCAAGGGAGATGCTTCGGCTGCTAAAGAGAACAAGAAAAATTAATCCCGTTTCGATAAAAGATCAATTTACCTCATTGCAAACTTCGTTTAGTGGTCAAACGGATTTGAAAAAATTTATGAAAACCTATAGTTTTTGTGGACAGCAGCATGCAAGTGTACCATTGTAAAAAATGTTTATGGGCGCGAAATAGTGATAAAACCAGGACATATTTTTCCAAAAACTGTCCTTCAAAATTTAATACTTCACATCCGGAGATCTACACAATTCTGCAATATGTTACAAAGGAACTAGTGGGCAAAACAATGTAATCCCATAGCCACAACAAAATCCCACACAGCCCAGTAAACAAACAGAAGCAGCTACAACACTGATGTGTGTAAACACAAACACTTCTGTTTTATTGTAAACTGCTTATGTGAGCAACCCAACTAATCCTCAACAGAAAATTAAAGCCCGAATAATATTTGACTCTTGTAGCCAGCAATCGTATGTGTCACATAAACTTAATAAAGCCCTCAATTTAAACTCAATCGGATGTGATCAATTGCTGATCAAAGCATTTGGGGAAGAAACCCCAAAACTGAGATCAAGTGAGCTAGTTCAATTGAGCATCACTAGTATCGATGGCATGGAACTTTATGTGAATGCATACACTGTACCACTTAGCAATTAAGAAACTAATGTGGCAGTGGAGAAGTACCCTCACTTGCAAGGCATAGAATTAGCAGACTTGTTAACAGGATCTAGTGAGGTAGAAATTGATGTTTTGATTGGTGCAGATTATTACTGGAATTTCGTGTCCAGTATTGTTAGACGGGGTAAACAGCAGGCCCCATTGCCCTCTACTCTAAACTTGGCTGGGTCCTTTCTGGTCCAGTGGTTACTGAGTGCCAAAACAAGCCAGGGTAGGCAGTGAACCTGACCTCCACTCATGTTGTGAGAGTTGACACTGTTGCATTCGAGCCCAAAGAGTGTCCAGATAACCTCCATGATTTGTTAAGTAAATTCTGGGATCTAGAGACACTGGGAATTTGACAAGATGAATTGTCTGTTTATGACAAGTTTACCCAAGAGGTCTAATTCAATGGCGAGAGATATGAAGGAAGGCTGCATTCATGGAAGAACATCCGATGTTACCTGATAATTATGGCTTGTGTGTGAGGAGATTGAGTTCCATTGAGGCGATTACGAACCAAACCAAAAGTCCTTCAATAGTTGAAAAGTGGAATTGTTCAAAAAGTAAAAGTGGAAAAAATCTACAATACCGGGAACTGTTCATTACTTGCCACATTGAGAGGTAATTTGAATGGATAGAAAAACTACAAAATTACGAGTAGTATATGATGCCTGGGTTTGCTTGCAATATTTTTAGGAATGTGTGCAAGTTTTTTTAATTTCTGAACTTCTTTCGTTCTGTTTTTGCATTTTTCTGGCAACAACTGCACCAAGCATTTGTTTTAAGTGGTCCTGGGATGTCTTCTCCATGACAGGTTTTGCTACCCATTCTTTCGTGTGTTTTGGGAAAACAACCTTGAACTGGAGCTTCCCTTTATTATTACCAATGCTTGTGATTGTTTGTTGCCTCCTTGCATTGGCATTGTGATCCGAGGCTGTAAGCTGGGTGCGAGCAACCACACTCTTAAATGAAACGTGTTGTCGCTTTGGGCTGTTCTTTGTGTACACATTGTGGTATACCTCCAGTTTACCTGTGTGGCAACACAAAGACAGCTGCTGAATGTCTTTCAATAGATTTCTATCCATTACAACTGCCTTAAGAGCTTCATGGGCTGGTGAGTCGAGCCTCAGCTATTTCTTTGTTCTTGCCTCTGTATTTGGCAGTGGTGGGTGTGCACACTGGTGGTAACCAGCACTTTCCCATGAATGTATATTTGAGATGTGGTGCAAGATAGAAAGCCATTTTTCCCGTAACAAATCTTTGTTCCCTTCACAGGTTTCTGCACACCACCACAGATGTTTAGAGATAGATTTAATCCATGGGGAAAGTTCAGAGCAGTCAGTTTTTTTTAGCTTTCTCATTTAGTTTCTTTATTATGCTCTAAGATAGATGCCAAACATCAAACTGATGCTTCACTTCTGGATGCTGGTTTTTTATATCTTCCCGAATGCCAACATGGCAATCAGTGGCAAAAACTTGTACCTATCCCCCCCTCCCTTACCTTTAATGTGGTCCATGCAGCGCTTAAAACCATTTATTTCTATTGCATTACTATTTTTAACCTCAGTAACTTGCACAACATTAGAGTTAATAACTTTCTCTGTGTTTTGTTCTATCATAGTATAGGTACCATAAATTGAATTATGACCTGGGCTATCACAACGACCATCCCTAGACAGCCGCAATAGTTTTCATTTTAATGATTCAAAAACAAAGGTTTGCTCTTGATTCCAATTTCATCTATAACTGGAAATAGATATTCATCTTGAATATTGTTTTTTCACTAAAAATTTTTAGTTTCAGAATTTCACATAATCTTGCAACTTTTATATAGGTTGACCCACTAAATAAAATTGCTGAAACACGTTTTTCGACGACAGTAGCGATGATAGCAACGTGAGAGATTAAATGAAAACCAGGCTTTAAGCAGTTGTTTCAGGAACTGTGTAAAAGAACTTTCAAGTGGAATGACCCACTTGATAAAGCGTATATACATAGGTGGAACTTGCTAATTAACAGCCTTCGATAAGTCAGCACCACTGACAGGTGTTGTCTAAGTAAATGTAATTATGTATTTATGTAACTATGTATTAATGTAATTATGTAATTATTTTCAAATTACATTTGTCAACATATAAATGTAATTATCATGTGAAGTAAGTCCAAATACATGCATTTCGAGATGCTTCAGAAACTTCATATGGATCAAGTGTTTATTTGCGTCTTGAATATGAAAGTGATAGTAATACCGTTCTGTTAGCATCGGAAATCCGAGTAGCACCTCAGAAGAAGCAAACGATACCTCGCCCTGAACTTTTAGCATGTTTCTTAACAGCCACATTGTCACAAAGTGTTAAGAATGCCCTTGTGCTGTTACCAGAGATCAAGCTCAAGAAAAGATGAGGTCAAGCACACACCTACTTCAGTCACACTCAAAATCATAGCTGTTTCTAGGAAGAGTAAGTTAGAATGTGTGATACAGGACAATAGATGCAGCAGTTTAGTGACATTACTAAGAGTGACTGCATTTGTATTGCGCTTGGTGCACAACTTGAAACAACGAACAGCGGAAGTGAAAAATGCAAAAAATATTTGGATCAAGCATGTACGGACATAGGAAACAAGAAAGGAAGACTTACTAAGTTAAAGCAACCTTTAAAGTGGTTGTTTCCACTCGAATTGAATCCAGTTAGGAAAAATTTTCCTATTAGTTTTGTTAGCTGAACAAGAGAACTCTAGAGTTTGATGTTCCCAAATTTCAATTTTGCTTATTTCGACTTGAACTGTCGAATGTAGTTTATTAACCTTTTCAGTCCCAGTTGAAATATTAATTTTTCCCAACTTGACTCCATACTTTTCTTTGAACAAGTTTGAGAGAATTTCACTTTTAATCTTTGGTTGTTCGCTTTGTTTGATCAACTCGCATTTTCTCATCATCAAATGTTTTATTTTCTATTTGTTTTGTAAGGAGAAGTTGAGTGTTGATAAGCGATTGGGAGTGAAAGGGTTAAAGAACAGCATATATTACACCAAAGGCTAACACTGAGTGTTAATTTTAGATACACCGAGTAATTCATTTGTGGTTTACTTGAATTATTTCTTTACCCTTGATTTAAATCTTTAGAGGAATAAGTTGGTTTTGTTGTCTTTTTCAACCATTTGTTACTAGTTACTATGTGGAAGAATATCGAGATAACATTTCTAAGCAACTTTGTACGTAAAAACGAAGAAACGAATCTAGTTTTGTTCCGGACGACTAATTTTTGGGATTTCTTACCTGACTAGAACCAATCCTTGTTTCAAGGGCTTTATTTTGTCCTCCAACTGAGAAATGCACAAAATGTTAAGGTAAAACATATGTCATCTTATTTCTTTTTGTTTTTTACTTGTTTACATGCGTCACTTTGACAGCGTTCGCGGGTGCAATAAAATCACGCATGAACAAAGAAATAAATGTAAAAACTACAAAACAATACATAATTTGTGAAACGATATAGATAATACAAATAGTAGTAAATGAATCAATCGATGAATAAACAAGTACCGCACACTCGCCTACGCTGTGAAAGCGAAGAATGCCAAAAACAATTGTTTTTAAAAAACACTGACAGCAAAACCCTGAAAAAAGATGTCATTAGGAGGTTTGACAGGCAATATGGGTGGATAACTTTAAGAATCGGCAAAATTTTTGAAAGCCTTTAGTCGTTGTTCTAAAATATTTATTTTTGAAAGTTTTACAAAACCTCCAAAAATATAGAAATAAAAAAGGCAAAAATAATTTTCATTTATGGTAAGTCATACTGTACCTCTTTTCCGATTAAACTTCCTCCGGCCGTTGCAATAACAAAGGTGTGTACTTGGTGCTCTGTAAGGTTTTCTGAAAAGGTTTTTGGATGAGGAACCAGAGGGCAGTTTCGTGTTTCAATCCTGAGATCTTTTAGCGAGACTGGAACATGTTGATAAGTTGACGGCTATCGAGTATAACACAACAATATAAACTTGTAAGCTAAATAATAAAATTTGGGGCGGCATGTTCATCACTATCGATAATTATCAATTATTCCCCAAAGTGCTAAGCCACAAAACAGCACCATCTTTATTAATACGAGGCTAAATTCAAGTTTTACAACGAGTCCTGCGCAATCTATTTCACAAGCAACCAATCAGAGCACAATTAATCTTTGCACAGTTTATGACCAAGGTGAATAGTGCAGGATATTCGCGGTTTGAAAACCAATAAGAACGTGCAAAAAGTGCTATTCGCCTGCTAGCTTAAGATTTTAAAACCATTATCATAGGGGGCTTAATTGTATTATGACCACCATCATGACAATAAGAACCATCATCATCATGACAACAACCACCATTACCGCTATCGCTATCAGCATCATTAGAACTACCATACCATCATCTCTATCACCACCACACCATCACCATCTCCATTCCACCACCTTACCATTATCATATTCATTCATTCACCATACCATTAGCATCTCTATTTAAGCACAATACCATCATCTCCATTCCACCACTATACCATGATCATCTCCACCCCACCATCAAACCATGATCATCTCGATTCCACCACCATATCATCATCATTTTCATTTCACTACCATACCATCACCATCTCCAGTCCACCACCATACCATCATCATTTCCATTCCACCACAATACCACCACCATCTCCATTCCACCACCATACCATTATTATCTCCATTACCAACACCATTATCATCTCCATACCGAGTTCACCACCTTCATCATCTCCACAATCACCGCCACCATTATCATTCTCATCATTTCCATCAAAACCTTAATCATCATCACCATTATTATCATCATATCCACCCCTACCACCACCACTATCATCATTACCACCATCACCAATATCATTATCATTATCTCCACATAACCACCGTCATCATCATATCCGTCATCTCCATCATCGCTTTCATTAACATCATCATCACCTTCATTATCTTCATCATCATTATCACCACTATCACCATCATTATCATCATCTCCAATATTATGATCATCTCCATTACTATGATGATCATTCCCATACCACCACCACGATCATGCTCATCATAATCATCATCCCCATCACCAATGTATTGTCAATGCAATTCAGCTTTATACAATGGTTTCTATCAAAATAAGGAATCCACTTACTTGAGTTCCAGAAACATCAAGGTTGTGTCCAAGTCCTGTTACTTTCAAATCACACACTCCAGCGTTAATGAACCGTAAGTTTGCATAATTTGCTGGAGGAATTTCTATAGGGATTCGGCTTCGCTGATCAAACGAAATAAAAAACAAAAAATGTGCATGTGTCAAACATATTTCGTTAAAAAATAACCTCAGTATAATGTTAATCAATTTTGTTATATACCAACTAACAAATCTATTTTTCTTGTTTTTTATTGGACGAGATGACATTACGTGAACAAGTAAGGCTATTTCCCGACAAACAAGCTTCAGTGGTAAACAATAAGATATGGACCTGTAAGTAAGAATATAGAAGTAAATTATCATTTAGAAAACACAAGTTCGGACAAAACATTTATTGACTTTAAATCTTCGGAAAACAGTATATTTTGTGGTTCCTAGATAACCATGTTACCTTTTTCTATGCCTCACAAAGCATTGGCAGTTCGGGGACCACAAAACATACTGTTTCCATCGATGTCAGTCAATAAAAGTTAAATGTTAAACTGGAAACTGTAGGTAACTAAAACAGAGGAACTTGGTTCGAAATAATCACTAAAAGTGATTCCCTAACTTACCTGTATAGCAATTTGTAACAAGGCAGCCATTATGAATGACAAAGAAGCAAACGCCATTCCAGTGCACATGCGCTGTAAAGGTCTTAAAATATTAAAAATAAATAGTGATAAAGATTAACTGCAATTTAAGGAAAAGCCTAAAATATATCAACACAATACTTTCTTTATATTTCTCATTTCTACGTTTGTTCAAGTATCTCAGAACAGGCCAACTGATTAAAATCTCCTATGCCCTTATTGTGAGGGAAATAAAGACATCTTTCCTCCCTTATGTACTTGTTGGAGATTATATTTTTCCCCTCAAGCCATGAAACCTAGCAAGAATTTGGAGGTTGGTGGGCAGGTTTACAACTATAAAGGTAGAGATAGACGGGATATTAAAAATACCTTTTGGCCATTCTCCGCCACGTTTTTATAGTACTCGGACAATATCAACCTTTCTGAAACTAAATTTTATAAACTCCGAACATTATCTTCATAGAACGAGTTTTTTTTATGAGCAACTCTATTTCAAGTTTATTTCAAATAACATTATAAAAGGTTGACCGCTCACCTTTGAAGAAGTCGACACTTCCCAAGCATTGGATAAATAAATTTTTCAAATATTGGAATTAATATGAGAATGAATACTGGGTTCAAGGCCTAAAAAACAAAAACAAAGAGAAATAAAAAAACTACTTAAAATTGCTAAAACTTTATTCATTTAATCCGATGAAGGACTAACGTCCGAAACGTCAGTAGGTATTTCTTTTTTACGGTGTAGAATTTACATTTTTATTACTATATATTTATAATACATGTTTATTACACAGACATGAGTGTTTTACTAAAAATATGCCACTCGTAGGTTTCAAATAAAACAACATCAGGGATACGGAAGACACATTATCTAACTTGTTAAGATATCGTTAACGTCATTCCTTTGTTTTTTCCGTCTTTTTCGAGCCTATGCAACAAAACGAAAATTAAACGTTGGCTTGAACATATGAAGTTTATCTTCTCGTGAAAAAATGAATGAATATATAGCCACATACCAAACTCGTTGCAATTTCTAATCCATGTTGAAATCATTCAATTGGTAAAAAGAAAAGTACTTTGTAAGAATATGAAAAAAAAGCATTAGACTTTATAAAATCCAGGATAATTCATCAGGGCTTTCAGAAACCGGACCCTGTATGTTCGACGCTCACCATCACCAAGTAAAAGAATGTGTAAATTATGGTCCATTAACTCCAAAGAAACAAAAAAGAACCAAAAAACAGAACACATATCTTAAAGAATAAAATTTTCCTTTCGTCTCACGAAAATTAAGCCTATCACTACTTTTCAACATGTAGAAAATTTAAAAATTGTAACAGCGCGCGTTTAAGAACAGCAACACATTTTCAAGAAGATCCATTTATTTCGTAGTAGATAAAGTAGTTAAATTAGTAAGCAACATCCATAACTGTAACAAACGTATGTCTTATTTAGCATAAAGACTCGAGCTATGAAATGAAAAGGCAAATATATTTAACAGTAGATACAGCCGAAATTCTGGATGACATTCGATGTCTGTTATTTTGAAATTTACTTAGTCAGATGCGCGCTGTTCCTAGTCCAGTTTGCATCACACGTAGCACAAGAGCAAAGGAGCGCGTTTGGCAGCCCTTTCTTTTTAGCGCTCTGACTTTACAAAAGTGTATTGCTGTCAAAAGTACGCGTTTGTTTTCCAGATAAAAATGAAATTTATTTATTATATTTATATCGATATCCCATTGCAAGATTGAATTTTCTTATTAGGGTGAGTATAACGGCAAAGAAATTTCAGATAATCTAGACATCCAGGTTGATGGACACTAAATGTCGCCAAGACCAAAAATTCTTGCGAGGAGGGAAGGTTAAAAAAAGCAATACCGGACGGCTGGTGATGTTAAAAAAGAGTTTCCACAAATCCTCATTTTTCGAACATGAAATCGCAATTTTTTGCCCTTAAAAAAGTCAAAGTATCAGTGATGCCATTGTCGTAGACAGCCTGTAGTGAATTACAACATGTTGCAAGCATAAAATTAGGCAATTAGCTAGTCGTAAACCAATGACGTTGTTTTATACTTAAGGCCTTAACGCCAAAATTCAAGTACCCTTATAATGGACAGCTTTTATCTCCACTTTCACAGATTAATGTAACTTTAAAAATAAAATAAACTTTAACATAGCTGTGGGCAAAAATTACGTTATCGTGATTAATGTAGTCACTCCATGCTGTGAATTTCTTTGTGTCGTCATGTTATTCAAATCATTAATTTGATCATGATTTGAAAGTCAGGTTGGCATGGAGGTCATCAGTCGTGCCTCTCACCTCTAAGACCAGAGATCGATTCCTGAGCTTATTATGTGGGCTTAGATTTGTCGCTGTCATTCTGACTCCGTGGCTTTTTCTCCGGTAACTCCAGTTTTTCTCACTCTGCCAAAATCTGAGCCGTCGAGCGATTAAACATTAGCCTCTGGCCTTGAGGAATGGAGAACCACTTTCTTCGCAATTGACGTTTAATAAAGTATTATAACAGAAACTATACGAGCGAAGGACGCTAAGCAACTAACCTGCATCTGGTCTGGTTTCAAAGGAGGTCCGAGAACACCCTAACGTAGAGAAATTTTATAATTAAACAATTAAATATTAACAGAAAGAATCTCATTTTATACATTCATTTCATAACTCACAATATCCCCATCCATTTCTTCAGCTTGAAGAGTCCAACGGGATCCCTAACAAAAACAAAACACAAATGATGTAAACAGCTGTGGTTACACTAGCACATATTTATTATAATATAAAGAATAAAACAACTTTAAGGTGATTATACATACAATAACTAACACGACCAAGAGCTGAAAGACAATTAAACAATATTTTCGGTACGATTTTGGGGTGATTTCTAGACTTAAATTACCCATCAATAATGTGCAGTATAGGATAAAAAAATATATTTGTTCTCCCAAGCACTAGACCAACGGTGCAATGTGGAAGATGTCAAGAGCAGATTGCTAAAAGTTGAGCAAACTAAAATTCGTAAGCGAAAATTTAAGACTGCAATAAAAAACTAATTAACAATAAGACCCGTAGCCCGCTTCACGTCATGGGCTATTGAACCCGTGGCCCTAGAGGGCGAAGGGTTTAATTGTTTTAGTACCACCCAACTATCGTCACAGAAAACGCAATAATAAAGTTAGCAAATGCAACTTGAAGAAAGAAAGCGTGCGAATTTCGCTACTCGATAACTATTACTAATAGTCCCCAAGTAGCCTAGACAATTAAAATGCAGGATTTACATTAGTGGGTGTAATTGTTTTTAAGCTGCTCTATTACATTACAAAGTTACTTCTTGTTTACCTGTTGATCAAACAGCGTCCAAAATACAGGAAGGGGAAGGAACATAAAAAGCACTTTAAACAACGCTTTGATATCTCCGATCATCTTTTCCTGCAATGCGGATCGCAAATTAGATACAGGTTTTCATAAAAGAAAAAGTATCACTAACAGCTAACTAGACACTGATTGACAACGTTTAGTAAATATTCCTTCTTTTATTACTACCTGTAATTTTGGTTGGTACTGGGTGGTCTGGTCTTTCGATTTGTTCCATGTTCAACAGTTCAGCTTACAGTTTCTGTCATTTCGAATACTGGGTAGATTTGTAGTACTCGAGAAACACAAAGACAACATAAAATCATAGCGGAGCAGGCAATCTAATAGAGTACAAAAGTTCTCTGGTCTGGGACTCCGCGGCAAAAAAGCGAAATACCATGGAATTTTTTTGCCTAATTCCGTAGCTAAGAGTAATTTTTTGGGCAAAAACAACTAATGTAGACCAAAAATATAAACAAAAAATTCCGTTGTTGAAAGCTAAGCTTATATAAATAGCAGCAGACACGTAATATCAGGATAACACTTGAGAAAGTGCTATTCAACAAAGTACATAAAACATCAAATTTGTTGATATTTTTAAAGAGAGCATTTGAATTATAAACATTAAAGAATTTTAAAACATGTAACTTGTCAAAGAGCAAAGGTCATGAAATACATCTTGGGTCAAACCTTTGGTATTCTTTTTGTAGCTAAACCCTTGTCAAGTAAACGTGATATACATTCTGGTTTTCAAAAAATAAATTGGACACATTTGTCACATCAATAATAGTAAAAATGCAAAGTTTCGATGAAATTCTCCATAGCTTAGCGGTTA
The DNA here is from genome assembly GCA_027575285.2 of Zoanthus pulchellus. Taxonomy (NCBI): domain Eukaryota; kingdom Metazoa; phylum Cnidaria; class Anthozoa; order Zoantharia; family Zoanthidae; genus Zoanthus; species Zoanthus pulchellus. The sequence goes on from JAOBRB020115478.1 coordinate 10,937, forward strand.
TATGAACATTTGAAATTGAATTTTCCGGCAAAAGTTTGTAAAGAAAACGTGCGGGTTTTGCATGATAGCGAGGCTAGTAGTGCATCAGATGAACTACCAGCCTCGTTATAATGCTAGTCATACATTTTCCTTCAAAAACAACGCAGTTTCTCACCAGTAACTTTTACATTTAGTGGTGGTTTGAAATCCTGTATTGTTTCTTTAATTTTACAGTGTAGATCTGTTTTTCCAGATGTAAGAATTTCAAAGTGATCCCATTTGATGTTATGGTCAGTTGCTTTTACGTGGTCAGCAGTAGCAGAAGAACTTTCACTAAAAGTTAGGGCTTTAAAATGCTCAGATTTTCTGTCGTGAAGTCGTCTCTTAGTTTTCCCTATATAAAAATCGGCACATTCCCAGCAATTGGCCCTATATATTAGATTACTTTTCTGTTAGCGATTCAACTTATCTTTATATGGAAAAAAAGAGTTACGAATATTATAAAAAACAACTTTGGGATTGACAAAGGAATAAAATTTACACACACAAGATTTAATGCGTTTAGCGATTTCGTCGCTTTGAAAACCTAACTACGGTAAAGAAATGATCAAGTCTTTCTTTGGAACAGTTGAAACGGTTGATCTTTTAGGTTTATCCTTGTTCTTCTTTAACACATCGTTGATATGGTAATTAATGGTTCCTAGAGGGTAACCATTTTGTAACAAAAGCTTGCGTAACTCCTTAAGATCGATTGAAGTAGTTCATGTGAAGAACAAATTCTAAAGTGACGGCAAGTGAGCGAGCGAATTAAATTAATTTTGTATCTACGGGGAGTGAATGAGTCCCATTTGGTGTACAAACCAGTAAAAGTTTTCTTTCTGTAAACAGATGTAGTAAGTTTGATGCTATCTGAATGTTTTACAAAGATATCGAGGAATGGAATTTCATTGTTCTCTTCAAATTCAATAGTGAATTTGATATTCTTATGGCGACTGTTGAGATATTGAAGAAACTGATTTGCAGTGATCCTGTTGTCAAAAACTGTGAACGTGTCGTCAACATATCTAAACCAGATTGACGGACGAACAATTCCGGCCATTACCCATTTTTCTTCAAAATTGCACATGAAGATGCTTGCCAAAACAGGGCCTAACGATGAACCCATTGCGACACCATCGATTTGGTCATAATATTGGCCATCGAAAAGAAAATGGCTTTTTTATTTGCAAATTCCAATATTTTTTTCAAAACAACGCGAGGTAAAGTGGGAGGCTTGGGGAGTGTGACAAAAGTGTCACTTTACTAATATTTAACTTTTGGTTCTATTCCTTTCTCTTGATTGTGTTTAATTTCAAAATGTTAACGGATTTTTTTCACTTTTGATAGTGTGTGTTGAACCATACGAAACGTCAAGGAAATACTAAAACGACAAATATGTTTATTACTGCTGTTTGCATTGTATTTTTGATAAAACTCAATGACTTCTGAGTAATTTTTCCAAACACGACATAAACCTTGACTTGGCCTACCACAGGTAGCCCGAGTAATTAGGATTGACCCGCCTCGACTAGCGACTGTTATTTGCGGGTCTAAAGAATTCAACTGTAAACAGTTTTGGAAATAAAATATTTTGTTGTTGTTGTTTGAAAACATTCCGGTTTTCAAAAATCAAATTGCATCACCACATTTGTCACACCAATAATAGTAAAAACGCAAAATTTTGATGAGATTGCTCACAGTTTGCATGGTTGAGATTGAACATTTCAAGCTAAACATTTTTGCGTTGTTTTTGAAGCAAAATGTATGACTAGCATTATAACGAGGCTGGTAGTTCATCTGATGCACTACTAGCCTCGCTATCATGCAAAACCCACACGTTTTCTTTACAAAATTTTGCCGCAAAATTCAATTTCAAATGTTCATATATCCGCTAAGCTATGAAGAATGAACCATACGAAACGTCAAAGAGATATTAAAACGACAAATATGTTTATTACTGCTGTTTGCATTGTATTTTTGATAAAACTTCGATGGCCAAGTAACAAGAGTTCATTGAGTTTAGCTTTGCTGAAAAGGCTTTTAATCAAAACTGCAAAAGGGTTTCGAACAAAGATTTGTTGAAACTCAAAATAGTTTCAAACAGTTTTATCTAGTTTTCTAAATGATATCTTCCAATGAACTCGCTCCAACGGTCAAAGAATACACAAGTTAATGATGGACATAGCGATTGTTTGAGTAAACTCGCTTCATATTCGTGTCAATTCAATACGGGACGTGTTTCTAGAGCTATTTTGCGACTTCAGAATGGGAGTATTTTTCGTTGCAATTACCGCAATTATTGTACAAAAGCTGGCAAGATTGTTGTGCTTTGCTTTTCGGCGAGAACATGTTTACGGTGAGCTGTTTGTGTCACACGTGTTTGTTGTCAACAACAACAACAACAACAATTTATTTCCACTTAGATAAAAAAAGTAACAGTTACATATACTAACTTCTAAAAGTTGAATAGTGGATGGACACCTAAAATAACTTTACGAGCTAATCTAGTCAGGTACCCAACAAAAGAAAGTTGATTGCAACACTAGTCAAGGAAGTATATATCATAAGATATTATAATTACTGAGGCAAAATACAGACATATGCACAAGACAATAACATTAATGACAGAATGTGAAGGAAAAAAAAGATTTACTGCAAATAGCAAAAGCGAAAATTAT